>VDFB02345469.1:0-54960 GCA_007258455.2 Sequoia sempervirens
AACCACGTTTTAATTCACGCACATTTAAATATTCAATCAAAAATATAAATTTATTAAAATTGCAAAAGAATATATTCATGCCCTATAGTTTTAAGATATAAATATAAAAAAAAACAAATTGAAGGAAAAAAAAAGTAGAAAATTTACTATATATAAAGCTTGACGTCTCATGTAACATCATTTTTTTAGCAACTAAATTATAGTGTTAATTTATAAAAATCTATATTCAAATAATTTTTTAATTTTTCAAAAAAATACAAACATAAAATATACTAAAAAATACACATTTTATTAGTTTACATCATTTCAAAATTCAAAACATATAGGCCACTTTAGATAGTTATTGAAGTATAAAAGTTAGACTGGTATAAGATTGTAAATTGAAAACAAGCATTGAGGCATAAACTTACCCTAATATGGGAAAATTGTGAAGTAAATTTGGCTCTAGGCTAGATAAGATTCATGAAAGCATGTTGAGTATGTAATTGTATTAATGGAAAAAGTATCCCTTTTCCTTAATTTGGGAATAATCAACATTAAAATGAGCTTAATTATGCCTTGATTTAGTGTTATAATGTGTTTACACATTCACATTAAGTTTATGACCCTTTTTAATAAAATTGACTTAATTGTGCCTTATTTAGGGTGTTGTAAAGTGTATCTTTACACTTTCACACTAATCTAGAGCTTTATTAATTAATTGAGGTTAATTTTCCTTAATTGGCTCCTTTAATTCAAATCCAAGCTTAATTAAATGCAAATTTCGAGGTATAAAACTCAACATTCACAAATGATATTACACAACACTTAATTTTACAAGGTGTGTGTCCTAGGTTAGTGACCTAGGACCCATTCACCACATGGTGAATGGGTCCTCACTAGGTCCTAGGACATTATTTTCACATAAAATTTCATATTTCCTGAAGTATGTCCTAGTTAAGTGAGCTAGGACCCATTCGCCCTATGGTGAATGGGTCCTCACTTAGACCTAGGACCCCTCCGTGAAATATGTTTTGGCGATTATTTAATGATTTCAAATCCATGATTTGATGTCGGCTTGTGATATTTTAATTTCAAGATTTATGATAAGATATGTATAAATACAAGGTTGTTTCACTTAGTTTCACCTAGTAATTTTGTTTCAAGCATCCTAAAATTTCACAAGAGCATTAATAGAGCATTCAAGAGCATTTCTAAGGCATTCAAGGGTAGATTATTGGAGATTATTTGCAGTAATCAAGATTCCAATTGTCATGTCAAAGATGGAGTGCATCATGCATGTTGTTTGAGCTAATGTTGTGATGTAGTGTTCAAGATCAATTCAACTATTCAAAGGCATTGTTTTAATCAAGTTTCATGATCAAGATTTGCATTCATTGAGGCCACTTCATGCTATTTTTCATATCTACAATCCAAGGTTTCAACTAAGGTGTGGTGAGTTATGACATTGTTTCTTCATTCATCATTCCTTTCATGCATTATTTCACTATAAGGTTTAATTACCAAAATGGTGTTTGACCAAGGAAAATCCCCATTCCCTAAAAAAACAACATTTTTATCTCATCTAATGTGTGATTGCAGGCTTGAGGTTGAAGAATCATTTGGAGAGAAAAATTGCAAAAGTTGTCAAGAAAGTTGTCAAATCATGAAAACTGAGCTACAAGATTTATTTCTAGCTTTTTGATAGTTTCTAACTAGGATCTAGGAGTGCAAACATAGAAGAACAGAACCCGCAAACAGATTTTTTAGAGCCCTAGCTAGACTCATTTTCCATAGGGTGAATGAGTCCTCAATAAGCCATGAAAAAGAACTTTTTGCAACAGGTACACAACATTTAACCCTCTTAAAACTTTCCTTTTTACTGCTATAACAATTAGGTTTAGTTTTTATTAGTCATTTGCACATTATCACCCTCATATTGAATGAAATATAAGTGAAAATTAGGTTCATCATCTTGATTACATTTTGGAACCTCTTTTCCTTCATTTTAGTAATAAAATAAAAAGTAAGGATGTAATAATAGATAATTAGGATATAGTCATGAAGGAATGCATGTAAATATGATTGCCCCCATATTAGGAAAATAACAAGATTTAGATCATAAAGTTTTCCAATTCAATATGAATGAGATTAAGTCTTGACACAAGGTAGATCAAATGTGTGATTATAAGAAAGTGAATTATAGAAATCATAAGGCATGGACATATGTTAAGAATAAAGTAAAAAAAAACATGGAGTGATATGTGAGTAGAAATGGTGAGGATTATAATATATAATCATAAGATTGGAATATATAATTATGATAAGGACCATAATGTGTGAAAATTGAATAATAATGATGTGAAGTATGCATGTGAAACATTAGGATTGTGATAAAGGAATAGGAGATTCATCTCTAATCAATACCTTATCAAATGCATGTATATTTTGCATTCTAATATAACCAAAATGTGGTGCAAGATATCACTTTATTATTAGACAGAAGGGATAATTTAATTAATGTTATATGTGTAGGTATTGGGGGTTGCGAAATATCCACATAAGGGGATGAGGTGTTCATAAAGTATTTTTGAATCCTTGATAGATCACTTTGCATTATTCAATCAAAGGATATACAATTTATTAATATATTCTTGTATAGTTTATAAATATATCTTTATCCAATACCACACTCTTGTATTGTGTTAGAACCTTATGATCATGTGGATTCCTAGTTAATCAAAATTATAATATTATTTTTATGGGGAAAAGCAGGTTTTGGTGGGACCTAAAACCCATTACAAACTGGTTTTGAAGGGACCCAAAACCCTATAAAAGTGAATCTTGTTGCAACAAAGATAAACCACATACCATCAACAACCCAACAACAGTAGCACCAAGAGAAAACAAGACTACATAGGGATACTCATGTTGAAAAAAATAGGTTTTAAAGGGAACCTAAAACCCTCTACAACCAGGTTTTAACAAGGACCTAGAACCCAAGAAACTAATAGAAATTGCTTGAAATAGTTAGGAAACAATGCATCCAAACTACAACAAACCATCTGCTTAGTAACAACAACACTAATCCATGAAGAAGAGGGAAACACAAGTTCCCAATCAAAACAATCAAACCAACTAGATTCTCAACCTCAATACAAGAAATACTAGGCAACACTGAGGAATAAAAACTCCCCTTAGAATACTTGACAAACCAAGAAGCCAACTCAGTCTCCATGATTGAAGGAAAGAGCTCCCCTCTATTAGAGAGGATCGCATGAACACCTTTTCTACTGAACCTAGAGCTCACCAATAGCCACAAACTCCACCTCAATAGGAGTAACTCCCACCTCAAAAGGGACAATATTTGAGAAAACTAGAGCAGGGAAATTCCAACCAAACCCACAACACCCATCTTCACCTTTATAGAAGAGGAATCCACCTCCATAGGATCAATATTCATCTCTATAGAAGAAACAGGCTATGGAACCAAGAGAAAGCCACCAAACCAGCAAAAAAAATAAACACAACATCCTTTGGCCTACCCAACATCAAGAAAAAGAGGAACAAGAACAACAAAATCATTTGGGTTTGAAGAAAATGCATGAATAAAAACCCAGCCAACCACCAAAGAGAAAAAAGAAGAGTAGGAAAACCCCTCGAACCATAGAACTCCAACTAGAAAAACAACCCAACCAACAAGAAGAGATCCACAAGAAAGATCATATAGATACAAATTTGTATGCAAAGAGAAGAAGATCCCAAACTCAAGAAAAGCACCCCAAAGCAAAAGGGGATCCCAATGACAAAAGAACACCACAACTTGGAGAATCAAAGAAAGCCAATCCTATAGAAGGGTATGTGCAGGATCATGATGGGCCAAAAGTGGCAATATGATGGGTATGTGGCTGACAACTATTTTTTTTACCCAAACGTTGATGAAATGAAAAGGGTTTTAAAAGAGATTCTCAACTTTCCACCATATAAATTATTCTTTATTTTGAATTTAATAAGTAATTATTATTCATTTTCTATTCAAATTATGAATAAAGTCCTAATTGATAGGTGATTGAAAAAATCTATAGCTTTGAATGGTATCACATTTTTTGAATCCAAAACATGCTACACATTCTATGCTTTGCATAATTTAGGATTAAAAAAAGAAATATTGAATTTAATGAAGTTTTGACCAAGTTAAGGTGGTCAGACATACAAGTTTTATATTTTTTAAAAATTTGGAATAAAAAATTCATAATTAATTATTTACTTGGAAAAAATTACAAAAAAATATGCATCACATCGGGCATGAGTCCTCTACTTATATCTAAAATCTTATAAAAAAATATTATCATTTTATTGTGGTTAGGGTGGTTAGATAGACACCTATTTCTTATTTTTTCCCTGAAATTTAAGTACCACCGCATTGAAATTTCAAATTTTCACATATAGATTTTTATTTTTTAAACAAACCTAGTAGTTTAGAAACTACATTCAATTTTCTACAGATTCTATTCTTACATATTTTTGAAATAATATAGATAACTTATTCAATTTTACGCCAAGTTGCCTAACTCTGATTTTTCTCAATTTTTACCACTTAAGGGCCTGCTTTTTCCATGATGATCTTGCACATACCCAAAACAGGATGAAGCTCATATCCTTAACCAACAGCTCTAGCATCCTCTGCCTTAGAGGAAAAATCAAACACCTTATAGATTCCACATAATATGAAACCCTTACATGGCCCACCAATAAGGAAGCAAGCCCAACACCACTTTGAAAACAAGGGAGGACCAAGGGAGAACCCTAAAATATGAGCCAAATAGAAGAGCACACCAACCTCCATAGCCCAACCAAGACAAAACCAAAGAAGAAAAAATCCCCAGAAGCAACCAAGGCCTCAACCACACCAACCCAAAGGAGAGCACCCCAAAACTGAGGCCACCATAAACCCATGGGACCCAATAGTGTTAGAATAGAATTACCCACAAGCACATCCACCTACAATGAGAAGAACATGCAGGAACAAGAAAGACCGATGCAGGGAAAAGAAGCCACAACATGAGAACGCAGCTCCAAAACCACCACACTACAAACCTACATAGAGAAAAAAGGCCAAACAACCATTGCAAGCCACAAAAACCCGTCTTCTTCTTCTGAATTAGAGCCACCATCTAAATCTTCTCCAGAAGATTTCAAAATGCCTCTACTACTGCACTTCCTGCCCGAGCGCTCACCCATTTCTTAATCTTAAAATTATAATATTGTTAACAAAGGAAATAATGGTAAGAAAAAAGTAATGTCTTACCCAAATTTCATTATCTCATGGATTCCATTTGAAAGGATGGAATGCAATTTTATGGGATATTTATCTCATGATTTCCATTGGGAAAAAATGAAATGTGGTTTTTTGTCCTATGTATTAGGATGGTTAAAATCTTGTTTTCTATATTTAGGTTCCAATACCTTGATATATCTCTCCTTAATCAAGTTCATTGAGATTTAAGCTCTCTCATCTTTTTATAGGCACCAAATCACCATAGGCTCTAGTGCTCTGATTCGTAGAGGGCCCATACAAAATTTATGCTATGACTATTATGTACCACTAGAGCTAGGAGATATCCAAGATAAGTCCTATGGCTCATTGTATTGGCATACTTATTGTATATTCCTTGTGGTAGAGGTGTTATATGCTTTGTATCTATAGTTAATCTTCTTGTATTATGTGAGGTAGTGGTACATGGGTACACCACATAATTAGGAGATGAAACAAAGAAAATAGGAACCCTAGGTCTAATATGTAAACCTAGGATTTAAATGGTTTAAGGTGTTGTGGATTTTTTTATGTTTCATTAAGATGAAGATCAACAAGGTGAGTAGATTGACTTTCAACCATGAAGGTGAGCCAATTAGACCTAAATTTCCATCATATTGAGGATTAGAATGATTTGGAATTGATTGAAATGGATTAACCTAATTAGACTATATGACCTAATATTTAAAATGTAACAAATAGTGAGAGTGTCGTCGCAACGAGAATATGTTGTTGGAGCCAAATGAGGATCTTGCAACAAGAAGAACAATGGTGTAGAGTGAAGAAAGAGTGTGAGAATGTGAGAATGAGAGAAATGAAGTGCTAGAATGCGAGAGAGAGTGCAAGAATGATGCAAGAGTGAAGGAATTGAAATGAATTATGTTCAAATGAGAAAAATGGAGGCAATAGGATGAACTTCATTAGTCAAGGGAGGCAGGAAATGTTTCTTCACATCCAATGGAAAAGGTAACATTTTTGTAGATCTTAGGGACCTAGGAATCTTGTTAGGGCGATAATGTGGCGTACAGACATTCATGTGACATGCATGTGTCCTTGATAAAAATTCCTCCATTGATGCAAAAAGACATAGCTAGGTGGAAGGGATAAGGTTGCAGTGGTAGATTTTACATCATCAAGTTTATATTTTCTAAGGCAGGGGAAATTAAATGGGGAATTTTTTGAGGGTGCAAATTTGCACCATTATAGTCCTATACCTCCCTTTAGAGGTGGCCTTAGGTTTATTCAACATGTACTCTATTGACCCCACAATCTCTTCCTCAATGATCTCATATCCCACTTTATGATCCATATAGTCCTAGGCTCTGCAACTTGTATTATGCATTCATCTTTTGTTACCAAGAATGTAATGTCATTCTTGTACTTCTACACCATATTTTGAGAACCTCTCTCTCTCTTGCATCTGCTTTTGAAATACTACAAATAATTACACAAGGGAATATTCATGTGCCTTAGCATCTCCCATACCTCTTAATAATTCTCTGATTTGGTGTACAATAATTCTTCCTTTCAACCATACCACACTCTTTATACTAGGGATTTATTTCAAGAAATTTATTGGTAAACATATGATTAAAGTTCCATATTTAAAAGGATAATTAGAATCCTTTGTCTTTTTTAGATTCTCCATCAGCTACTACCTCAATAACTCACATAGGTCATAATCAACTCCCTTTTTCAAACCATTTAATACACAATGTTAATGACGGTTGTAGATACAGAGCTCTCTGTTTGATAAGTAAATCTTATATCTAATCATCATTGATGCATACTTCACAAAAGAATTTGTGGTTTTTTTTATTGTCAATAACCTCTTGTCATATGTAGCATTAGTATGCTCCATTACAACTTAATTCTTTACTGACTTGAATACCGGAACGGGTCCTATTGATCATAACCCTTTAACTTCCCTAATCTCCTCCTTTGTGATCAACTCGGGCATATCCGTCCTCAAAAAAATGTCATGGATGTGGCTCAAAGCAATCCTTACCCAAGCATTATCATAGAAGAAGTTTGGAAACACTTGACACACATTAAGTCTCTGTGCAACCAAATTTTGATACTATGTCTTCAATGCAAATTCCTCACCAGTGAGATCATTTACCCACACATCTCCAAGATTTGAACGATCATACTATTCTAATTTTCCATGAATGTATATCCTTATATCCTTGGTGTGTAGGACTCCATAAGGAACCCTTGAAAATGCACCATCTAGGTTGACCTCCATGGATTTGTTAGGATGTTTCTTGAACTTAGTTCGGGGTTTTTAAATAGTGACCTCAATAACTCTTGGAGTTTCCATTGCAAATTGTTTTCAAACAACTTTCTGAAAAACTAGGGCAAGTGAGAAACTATAAAATATGTTTTACTTTGATCTTTTGCTAGGGTTTCACTTGCACCACCACTCAATCACTTCAAATGCAATGCACTGCTCTTTGTATGCTCTTCTTCTCTTGAAAACTCAATAGAAAATGAAATTTGATTAAGTGTAATATCTTATAAACCTTTTTACATGACCTAATTCACCATAAATGCTTTTGATGATAAAGATATAAAACCCTTAACTATATGTATAGTCAGCTTCAAATTCTCTACAAGCTTTTGCATTGAGATATTTTCTAACAAGATCTTCTCCATTAGATCAAATGCATTGATTTGTACACCACATATCATCATTCTAAAGCATCAACACTTGTTGAGAAATGGTGCCTCAAATGTATTGATATTCGGGTCTCTGAATTGTCACTGTGATAGTTGGATATTGTTGGGATAGATTCACCAATCTTATTTATAGCCCGATGAAGGGTGTTGTCGGCAAGACTTGTAGTAGTCGGTGGGACTCTATTTTGAGTCTCCTCGATAGACCGATGGGTTGTGGCAATTCTGCAAGGTTGCAGGAATTTGAAACTCTAGAACTCATCTCGTAGGTTGTGAGTTTTTTGAAACCTCTGACATAATAACTATAGGCTTCATCGGTGGGACATGGATACTTCAATAGGAATTTAAAGTTTTTCTCCCCAATGGATCGATCACCCTTCATTAGCAGGACTTGGGGACATCGATGGGACCCTTAGCCGGGTCTCTTCGACGTGCTGATAGGCTTACATCAGAGGGATGTTCCTTCATCGGTAGGACTATGAAGGTGTCTCCTCAATGGACCAATGAATAAGGTGGGAACTAAGCTATAAGGGCGGAAGTGATAATTGGTGCAAGCCATGTTGATTCAGTAGTAGCAATCTCATGGAATGATATGTAATTCATTGGTATGACATCTTCGTATTGGTGGGAGTTAGTTTATTGTATCATTGATGAGCTGATAGACTTGGATCTATAAAGTGAACATCGATATGAATTCATTGTATCAGTGGGGGATGAATTGGTGTCTCCCCAATATGATGATAAGTTTGACTCGGTAACTCATGAATAACATTGAAGAGGGACCCGATTGATACTGAGGTGGAAGGCGATGGTTGGATGTCAACTATTGACAATTTTTTAAGTGAATGAATAACATCGGAGGGACTTTATGTTATCAGAGAGAGCATGAAATAAGTCTCTTCGATGGCCCGAATTGGTTGATGACAGTTGGGAATTTTAGCAGTTGGTTCTCTGGAACTATAGTGATGATGGGTGACTGATCTACATGTTGATACTCTGTAATGAGAAAAGGTTGTTCTCTCTCTCTCTCTCTCGGTGGTTCAATTGTGGAACCTCTCTCTCTATGTGAATCTACTTTGTATACTATAAGAGTATTGTAATAGTGTGAAGGTTGTAATGGACTAAGAGGTTGATCAGAGAAATGTAAAATGAGAGAGGGAAATAGAATAGGAGTTATGCTACCCTATCTTCTCTGAATGGAACAAGATATAAACTCTGTAAAGGATTAGAGCCTAAATTTTATTTGTAACTATATTCTATTGCTGAATAATACAATGGTGATATGTGTTTTTGGAGTGTGGGGATTTTTACCTGAAAGGGTTTTCCCCACGTATATCTGTGTGTTCATGTTTTCTATTCCATCTTTCATGTTTAATGGTTCTGCTTGATTGAATCTATTTAATGGTGTTGTTTGGAACTATTTTAATTAGCATTAACTTTTCTCTAAGGGTCAATGTGGGAAATGAACTGTTGGATGTTGTGGTTATGTTCTTGATATGTGGTTGTCATTGATGTCAACACTATTAGCATTGATTCATTAGAAGTTGTATATGTCAAGGATATTGAGAAAATTGTAATGGAAGGAGTTGCAAGTTGTCAGTGGTGAAGTGAAGTTCAATCTATTGGTGAGTTATGTACGTTGATGATCAAAGGTTGTGGACTAAATTGTTTTTTGTTAAGTGTATCTAGTTTATCCACGTCGAGTTTGAGATATCCGCATGAAGTTTTATCAAGTTATGAAGATTTATATTCTGACATTTTTTTTGTTGCTTCAGTTGGTGTTCCTGATTGAAGATAATGTGATTTCAATTGTTGTGGATGCTTCTCTAGTGATTCGTGATGTTTTTGGATGTTTCTATATCATTCTCTATCTTTGTTGCATGTCCACATTGATCGTGGCACTCGTGACTGGTGATTTTCTCTTGCGTGCTCATTTTTTTCATGTTCTTGGCCGACATGGTGTTTGTAGCGTGTTGTGGATCTTCGAGGAATTATTTTTTAAGGTGGTTCATGTTCGAGGATGTTGATTTGGGTCTTCACTAAGTTGTGTCCAACCTTGGTTGATTTGCATTATTAATTGTCATTGATTTGAGCCGAAATTTTATATTCATTTTATTATTTTGTTAAAGCTGACATGTAGCGATGAAATTTCTTGTTGCAGATATATATATAAGAAATTGTTAATTAAATTTAGATGTATGCTCAATAATGCTTATGTTTGTATGTGTGAATAATGTCCTAATCATTTGAAGGAAAAGAAGAGTGTGAAGAAGAGTGAAGAAGAGTGAAGAAGTGTTCATGTGCTTAATTGAAACTGTGATTAGGCATTAGCAGATGCTATTTTGTCATTTCAAATCCCTACAGATGTAATATGAATCTTTCTGTAAGATAGTGTGTCTTCCTTTGGGTCGTAAGCCTTGTTGTAATTGAGTAGTGAGCTCTAGGTAGTGTGCCTGAATGCATGTGCATTCCCCATTTCATTTCTTTATACTTTTAACAGGGTATAATCTTGTGGACTAACCTCCATGGTGGTTTTTCCCCTAACAGTGCTTCCACATAAAAAAATCTTGGTGTTATGTGTGTTTTTTTTGTGTTGATGATGTATGCTTTCATTGTTATTAATCAGATCTGAGAATAAGGTTAATAAGTTGAATAACTTTTAAATTTTTGGAACTGATTCACCCCCCCTCTTAGTTGTCTGCCCTTATATTTCCAACATGAACTATGTTTGATTCTAATTTTTGGCATAATAGTTTGTGTCTTTGAGGTAATATGATGAAATAAAAGCTACCAAAGGCACTACTGATCTTGGATATGTCTTTATGAGATGACCAAAATTTCCCAACAAGTGGTATTTGAGCCATATTTTGGAATTTGTTTATTCCTTCTATGCAAATTTCTTAGTGTGGCAGGCTTGAGGAAATCTAAAGGAATCGACTGATGGATTGATCCTTTGCTAAGTAGAAATTCTTGCTCCTTTTTTAATTTTCAAGAGACAAAAAATAGTATGGAAGATGGAGAAACTTGAGTTGATCATATTGAAATGATGTGACCTGAGGCTCGTGACTTGGCAGTGGTATAATCCTGATGCATGGGGTGGAATATTATTTACTCTATAGTTGTGTTGTAGAAAAAATTTCATATTGTATGTCTGTGTGAGGGGCTCCCTGATAATATGGAGAAGCTTGGGTTATTTCTCAGCTATGGAGAAATGTTCTTATGTTGGGTATTTTGTCCTGGTATTGGAAGGCATAGCTTTATGTTACCCTAATTACAAGTAGGATATGGAGTTGATCATTGGGTGATCTAGAAGCCTCTGAAATAACTTGTCTCTCTCGGATGCATGTGCATGTTGGTGGTTGTGGAGTTGGCCTAGAACTAGCCTGAATTTCCTAAGCTACTTCTTCCTTTAATGGTTTTTTTGTACTTGCATGGTTTTGTGGTTTTACAGGTTTTACACAGTCAAGAAAAAAAAAACTTGTGGTTTTGTGGAGCTATTGTTAAACTATTTTATAGGCCCTGACTTGTTGGGGGCATTGCTGGATTAGATAGTTGTAGTTCTACATACATGCTTTATGCATGGTAAGAGAAGGTGTGATTCCATCTCTGCATGAGAGTGTTGGTGTGTGGTTTTTCACTCAACATTCTTGTGGTGATGCTTGGTGGTTTCCTAGACTATGGTGCTTGTTGTGGACATGATTGGAAAATTAGGTTTGACCTTGATCTAGTGTTTGATTCATGTTGTCTACAAGGTAAATTCTCATTGAGATCTTAGCTTTGTAGTCTCTAGTGTGATGATGGTTTTGCATGTTTCAATGTTTGGATCTATGAGTTATGCAGTTGTATGGATTCATCACCCATTCAGTTGTAGTGGGATAACTTGGAAGTGGACTGTCTATATCCACAAGATTTTTTTTTGAAGATGCAGGTTTCATTAGATGGCCTTTATCTGTGGTTACTTGTGCATTGGTGTCCAGGTTTCTTTTAGATGGGAGGATAGATGGTCTTGAGTACCTGAATCGTTGGTTATGGGGACCTGTAGCATCTGTATCATGATGTTATGGATAGCTTGAGTACATTGGTTTGTATAATCTTTTGACAGTGATGTTAATTTTCTGCTTGGTTTTGGATATCTTGGTGCCACTTGGTATTGTTGTCGGATGGATAAGTTGATGTGTGGACCTGAAGGAATTTTCAGATTAGAAAATTTATGGTCACAATGATTAGAAATCTTGGTAACACGGTTCAATGGGAACTTTAGCAGTGACTATGTATTCATCACTATGTGGTGAATGATCTTCTTTAGTGTTGTAGATGTCATTAGGAGGAGCTCTTAGATCCTGTTGTTGTAGAAGGGTTCTTTCACATTTGCATGGGCACTATTTGAAGATGTGCAACATCTCAAAACCATGGAGGGTTCTTGGATTATTTGGTTGAGGTGTTAGTGGTGCTTGACAGGTGATGTTGGTTTTGAATTTGTTTTGTTTCATGTCATGGTATACGAGTTCTTGATTACGCATTAGAGTTTTCGAATAATGTTTCCTTCTTCAAACCATGTTATGTTCACTTGGAGCATGGGATCTCCTAAGGGGGATGGTAAGATCATGATTTCATGATAAGTTCCTGATTCAAATGATTGTAGCTTTGATAGTGGTCTGGTGATACTCTGTGTTTTGGGCGTATTGGTCATATTCTTGAGAGCTTCATGATAGCGTAGTGATGCATTTGGAGTTTAGCATGAAATGATTATTTGAATATGCTCATGGATACATTGAGGTTGTATTTCTATTGAGAGGAGATAAGTGTTTTTTATGGTTACTCTTGGTGAGATTTCAACAAAAATTCTAAGGAGCCTACACCTTGGTTGGACGTGAGTTCAAGAGAGACCAATGATGAGTTTTCTCTTTGAGAAGTCATGATGGATTGTATGTCTTGGAGGAGAATTATCGTTCCCCACTCTTGGTCTACTTGACATTTTATCATTTGAAAGGTATTTCCCATTATTACTTTCAGATGTGTTATGTTTGTGCTTTGATTCTCATGAAATGAGTTGATTCATAGTGATTGGCTTTTGTATACTCATTTGGGGATTGGTTTAGCATGTGTCTATATGATGTATCTTCGTAGTTATGGATCTTGAGCTGTGTGGTTAGTTCTAAAGGATTCATTTGAAGTATGTTTGGCATGGTTATCTCCTTATGCTTTTGTGTTTTTTAAGATATCATTTATTGATGAGGGTTGTTACAAGATGGTTTATGGGTTGTTTTCTTGAGATGGGAAATGGAGTAGTTTGATCTTCTTGGAGAAGCTTACATCCATATAATTACATGATATATATGTTGTGTTTGATCTTGGAGATTGATTGGTTGGGTGTTGCTATGTTGTTCTCTCTAGGGTGTTGTGAAGTAGATCTTACTTGACACAATTGGCATCTAGAGGTGTGTGTAGAAGGATTTTCTATAGGTATATGATGTGTAGATTTTCTCTCTATGGTATTGGTTATGGAGACTTGTGTTGAGAGTTATTCTTTTCAGGTTATTGATTTAGAAATTATGCATATCATTGTGGATGTTTCCTTGGTACTACATGATGTGGTTCACACCTCTTATATGTGTTGCCATTGGTAGACTCGTTATTCCTTTGATCTTTCATATTTTACATTACCTACGCAGTGGGAGTTCTTGGATGTGTTTTGTCTTCTTCGATTGGTTGGCACATGGAGCTTTCTTTTGTAGTTGATGAGTTGGATATGTAGATGGCATGAGTTTTCTGATGTGGATACCTTCGAGGTATGTGTGATTTGATGGATTAGCACTTGTCGTGTGTGTTATTTTCAATCTTGTGGGTTAATCAATTGGATGGGAGCAAAAAAAAATTTGGTTGTTGTTCTAGTTGGTGTTATATCTTGTTTCTCGAAGGTGACTTCACAGTTATGTTCTGGTTTGGAATTTGAAGTTGATGTTGTTTGTGCTTTTGTATGCCTTGTTGAGCACAATGGAGTGGTGGCAGTGTGTTGAAGCCTTTTTCGTCTGTTGGTTCTATTGTTGATGTCTCAGATTAGACTGGTGCATATACACCATGTTGTGTTATTTCCCTTTAGAGGATGGTTGGAACTATTGCCTAAGATGGTGGACATTATAGATGTTGTTGCAGGTGTCCTGGGTGATACAAAGATTTCATGCATTGATTCATAGGTAGTATGTTCTTCAGCAAGTGGGAGAATGTTGAGAAATGGTGCCTCAAACATACTTATGTTCAAGTCTCTGCATTGTCGCTATGATAGTTGGATATCGTCGAGACAGAATCACCAGTCTTATCGATAGCCTGATGAAGGGTGTTGTTGGTGAGACTTGTAGCAGTCGGTGGGACTTTGTTTTGAGTCTCCTCGATAGACCGATGGCTTGTGGTGATGTCGCAAGGATGTGTTAATTTGAAACTCTAGAACCTCATCTCGCGGGTTGTGAGGTTTAGGAAACCTTTGTCATATCAACCGTAGGCTTCATCAGTGGGACATGGCTACTTTGATGGGAATTTAAATTCTATCTCCCTGATGGATCGATCACCCTTCATCGATGGGACTTGGGGACATCGGTGGGACCCTTAGTCGGGTCTCTTCGATGTGCCAATAGGCTTACATCGAAGGGATGTTACTTCATCGGCAGGACTCTGAAGGTGGTCTCCTTGATGGACCAATGACTAAGGTGGAACTTGAGTTGTCAAGGCGGAAGCGATAATTGGTGCAATCCATGCTGACTCGGCAGTAGGGACCATAAGGAATGATATGTACTTCATTGGTATGACATATTTGTATTAGTGGGAGTTAGTTTATTATCTCATCTTGATGAGCCGATAGACTTGGAGCTATAAAGTGAACATTGGTAGGACTTCATTGTATTAGTGGGAGATGAATTGGTATCTCCCTGATATGACAATAAGGTTGACTCGGTAACTTATGAATAACATCAAAGTGGGACCTGATTGATGTTGAGGTGGAAGGTGATGGTTGGATGTTGACTATTGACGAATTGTTAAGTGAATGAATAACATCAAAGGGACTTTATGTTATCAGAGAAAGCATGAAATAAGTCTCTTCAATGGCCCAACACAATTGATGACAATTACTTGTAGAATTTGAAATGATAGTTGGGAACTATAGCGGTTGGTTCTCTGGAACTAAAGTGATGATGGGTGACTGGTCTACATGGTGATACTTTGTAATGAGCAAAGGTCGCGCTCTCTCTCTCTCAGTGGTTTGATTATGGAACCTCTCTCTCTATGTGAATCTTCTCTGTATATTGTAAGAGTATTGTAATAGCACAAAGTTTGTAATGGACTGAGAGGTTGATCAGAGAAAAGTAAAACAAGAGAGGAAAATAGAATAGGGGTTATGCTACTAGATTTTCTCCAGATGGAACAAGATGTAAACTTTGTAAAGGCTTTGAGCCTAAATTGTATTTGTAACTGTATTTTGTTGTTGAATAATACAATGGTGATCTATGGTTTTGGAGTGTGGGGTTTTTTATCCAAAAGGGTTTCCCCACGTATATCTGTGAGTTAATGTTTTTTGTTCCATCTTTCATGTTTAATGGTTTTGCTTGATTGAATCTATTTAATGGTGTTGTTTAGAACTAGTTTAATTAGCATTAATTTTTCTCTAAGGGTCAATGTAGGAAATGAACTATGTTTGATTCTGCTTTGTGGCATAGTAGTTCATGTCTTTGAGGAAATATGATGAAATAAAAGCTACCGAAGGCACTACTAATCTTGGATGTTTCTTTCTGAGATGACCAAAATTTCCCAATAACACCATTTCTTTGATGGGGGATGAAAGATTTCCATTAAAGCTTTCCTTGAGCCAAAGCTCTCAACTTAGTTTCAAGAGGAAACATATGCACTAGATGTTGGTATAGACTCATCCTTAACAACGTCTCTTCCTTCTTTTTCCAAATCTCTTTCATCTCCCTCTTTGTATCTTCTGAATCAATTTTTTGTATTGGATCATTCTTCTTTGTTGGATTGTTTTTCTTCGTGTTTCTTCTCCTGTAAAACTTAGAAATATGTCGAGGACTATTGCAATTGTAGCATATGGAATTCTTTTGAACAACCTTACTTCCATTCATTCTATATCTACATTGATTAGCTTTATGCCCAAATTCATTACATGTATAACAATAGACATTGAAATATTGAACCATTCTACCATTGTTATAACCATTGATCATTTTACTTTTGTATTCACTAGCTCTATGACCAAATCTCTTTCATGTAAAGCACTGACTAGAAAAATATTGAACATTTTGATTCATTAAATGTTTCTATATTCCATAGTCTTATGTTTAAATCTATTGCAAGAATAACATAAACCATTACAAGTTGGGTACCTTTGTGCATTTGGTTGTCTTTTTGGTCGTCTTCTAGCTTCATTCCTTTGATTTTGGATCTTCTTGCCATTGTTCTTTTTGTCTTCAGTCTTCTTTTGACACCAATTTGTAGCTTGATCTATCTTTGAGCTTTCTCCTATCTCAAACCCTAATCCACCTTTGTCTTTAGATCCTTTCTGATTTGCAATCATTTCATCAAGCTTTGTAGAACTCATCTTGAATTTTTCTAAATGGCTCCTTTCTTTTTCAAGATCTGATCTTAGATTCACAACTTCTTATTCAATATTTTTGCATTCTTTATATTTCTTTTCACCATTGCATTCAAACATTCTTCAACTATTTTACTTTCATCAACTTACACTTTTAGATCAATAATTTTTTCATTTGCTTTCTTGAATTGCTTGAACTAAAGTCCTTATGCCTTTCTCTAAATTTCTTGATTTGCTCTCTCAAATTTGTGATGCATTTGTCTAGTTCTTTAAAAATTCTCTATTTTCACTTTTATTTCTTTCTAGATCTTCAAGAGCAACTTTGAGTTTTCCATGTATGTCAAATATGAAATCTTCTTCTTTGGATCCAGCTGTTAGGGTTAGAAATGGCAGATATCTAACAATTAAATGCAGATTTAATTAACAAATAGAGAAACTAAAATACACAGAATAAATCATAACACAGAGAATTTAACGTGGTTCACCCAATCCGGGCTACATCCACCAAACCGCAGCCATCCAATAATTTTATTATCTACTGCAAAAACCTATTACAATCTAGCAAATAATCATTTTTTTCATCATACTGTAACCCCCATCTGAACCCCTTTTTAACAAGCTTAGAAGCTTCTAGATTCGGGTTCTACAAAGTCGGTCCTTTTTCTTTTTTTGTTGATTTTTTCCTTTTCCGATGACAACACGAAAAAGTAGGAGGAAAATTTTTCTTAGGGGCTGTCGCCCCTGAACCCCCAATTTTCGAGGGCTGCCACCCTTGAACCCCCGCCCAGGGCCCGACCCCACCCCGAACCCCGGCAAGGATACATGCCGAGGTGTACAGTATAGCATGATCAGTCGCCACATACCAACACCAACAACAAGAATCTCTTCCAAGGAGTAGGTAGTTTTCTAATAGCCATGTGTTCAACCTCCAAGATCTTCCCTAAGTGATTAAGCTCCTTCCAAGGGACCAAACTCCAATACCAATTATTGAACACCCAGAATACTAAGATGGGGGGTTAATCAGTATTCTTTTAAACCATTTAAATATTTAACCATTCAACTCATAACATATTAAATTTGTAGTAATATAGGAAATCATGCAAACATCCAACATCACATAACACATGAACACCAAGATTTTTACATGGAAAACCCAAAATGGGAAAAACCATGGTGAGGATTAGCACACAATATATTATAACTAGTTATAGTATATTACAAAAGTGCTCACTGTAGGCGGAATCACTTCCCATTGAAAGCTAGAAGAGATAGAAAAAATTATGGCACGCAGTCAAGTTTTGAACTGTTACAATTGTATCTAACATATGCATGAAATATAGTTTCAATGAAGCTTAGAACATAGACTCAAAACACTTCATACTCATATGAATCAACACTCTTCTATGATCTACATTTGATATGTATTCACTCAATTCACATTCCCAAATTCTTATTGCATCATTTGTATCACATACATATCACATCTCCATCAAAATATCAAAAATGATCTTGCTTATATATATCTGCTTCACCCATAACATCAATTAGGTTGGCCTAATTAGATATAATATTCAAAGTGTAACTTGTTGGCTCAAGATCCTTCCACACATGCTTTGTGCCAAGATTCAAACCTTATAAAAATTTTAAATAGGTCGACATGGACCTAAAATAACACCCACATAATAGATCAACACATGTTCATCCTTCATAACATACCCAACTCATTAGTTCGGGACTGGTATTGACCTAATTATACAATTTTCCAACTGTACAGCCACACTCGAACACACGGACCTCCAAAATCTATGACATCTATAATATGCAATCTACTGACACCTATCAAAATCTCCACAAAACCGCAAAGAAAAATTCTAATCCATGGAGAAGTGCGGATTCACCAAAACACATGCACTAAATTGGAAAACACTTGATACTGCCAAGCCAATCTTCTATCACTCATAACTACAAAACCAAAATCAAAAGAAAGATGAAACTTTGTAATTAGGTTCCTCTAGCAACCAACAAAATTATGTTAGAAGTACAAAGCAATATCTTCATTAACTGACCAATGCAAACCCAAATACCAGATCCCCTATGCATAAAATACATAAATTAATGTCCACTTAGTCAATTTCCAAAACTATTTCCTTCACCGAATCAAACCTTCTTGCAAAATTATATTTCACTATCATCCTCAAATATACTCAAGCCATCCAAACTAATCTACACAATGGTCTTCATACTAGGATACAATGTTGACATCAATGAAAATAATGCAATGCATGACTATACAATTTGTGCTCATCCTACATGCTCATTTCACCAACAAATATATCAATGAAAAACTCCTTTTTCTTCCAACACTTGGCAGGGAGTGACACCACTAGTCATGCATGATGTAAGTATCTACGTGTCTTTCCCACCACTAGTGTACTTTATTTCCCTCATTTCTCTCCAATTGAAAGTAGAAAATGCTCAACTCTAGAGGGATATAGAGACCCTCCTAAAGGAGAAAATTCCTACTAACAAAAAAGATTATCAAGTTTGTGAAATCAACTTGCCACACTCTTGACCATGTGAAACCCCTTTGATATGTATGCCTTTTTTTATATAAGAAATTTTTATAATATAATCTCATGAGGATTTCATACAATCTTCCTGTGGACTATGAAGATTATTTTTATTTTATAAAAAACTATTTCTAGAGCCCTCTAAAGCTTCATGACCAACAAAGAATTTTTTTCAAGCGTGAGTTCTCATGGGCCACCATGGACTATCTAAGCTTAATTTACATGATGAACTAAAACTTTAGGGGTTCATCTCTCTAATCCACAATCATGTTAAATGGGAAATGGTGTGGAGGAATATTGTATAGCCTAGAAATCCCTTAGTCTCCCTATACGTTATGAATACTCAAGGACCTCATAGCTCATGAAGGATTTTAGGGATTTGGTCTATTAGCCTTGTGTCACTGCATAATATGTCAAAATCCCCAATCTAACATAGTTGAATTTCAAGATCATGAAGGCACCCTTCCTTCAAAATCCATCAATGCATGTGTTCTAGATGAACAAGAATACAAGAACTACTTTGCTTGTGTGTACTATTATCACCCACTAATCTCTTGTGGGTATGTGCAGGATCATGATGGGCCAAAAAGTGGTGATATGATGGGTATGTGTAGGGTGTAGGAGTTTAGGTGAACTCCTCAAACACCCAGAATCACCTGTAAGACAAAATAACTTCCACAAGAGAGAAATGGCAGAAATATCATGCTATCATTAAGATGCAAGAATGCCAAATTGAATATGAGATGATTACAAATGTACAAAATGCCTTGACTATATAGGCATGAGTGAAAACCTAAAATGCATAAGATGTTGCCAAGTGTTAAAATCACACTACATGTGACAACATGTGAACTCTATCTAGGAAATGATAAAAGGATAGAGATAAGTTCTAGAAGGACAACTCATCTTCTAGAAGGAATCTTATCTCCTACAAACAAGGAAGGGGGAATTACCCCATTATTAAATGATTTATATAATTATGCAACCTAGGACTTAAAATATTACCTAAGTAAACTTATGCAAAGTGTAATTAAATAATTAATTACACCAACATAGGGCATGTCACTGACAACTTTTTTTTTTTACCCAAAATTGATGAAAGGGTTTTAAAGGAGATTCCCAGCTTTCCACCAATATAAATTATGCTTTACTTTGAATTTAATAAATAATTATTATTCATTTTCTATTTGAATTATGACTAAAGTCCTAATTGATAGGCTAATTGAAAACTTCTATAACTTTCAAACGGTATCACATTTTTGAATCCTAAACATGTGTCATTCATTATGCCATACTATAGGATTAAAAAAAAAAATTGAATTTCATGAAGTTTTGACCAAGTTAACATTGTCATACATAAGATATTTTATATTTTTTAAAAGTTGTAATTAAAAATTCATAATTAATTATTTACTTGGAAACAAATTACAAAAAAATATGCATCACATCCGGACATGAGTCCTCTAATTGTATCTAAAATATTATAAAAAATATTATCATTTTATTGTGGTTAGGGTGGTTAGACAGACAACTACTTTTTTTTCCTTGAAATTTAAGTACTACTGCATTGAAATTTCAAATTTTCACCAAATAGATATATATATTTTTAAATAAACCTAGTAGTTTAGAAACCTCATTCAATTTTCTATAGATTCTATTCTTACATATTTTTGAAATAATATAGATAACTTATTCAAATTTTTATGTCAAGTTGCCTAACTCTAATTTTTCTAAATTTTATTGCCACCTAAGGGCCTATTTTTTCCATGATGATCCTACACATACCCTTATGGAGCTGCATCAAGGCATGATAGCTTATTTCATTGATTTGAGAGAAGGAAAAGGATTTGGTTCACATGAGATTTAGGCCACCACTTATCTTGACATCAACACCTCTTGTTTCAACACCTAACTAGGTATAACTAAATATGATCAAACATTGGACCACTAAAGTTACACATTCCCACAACTATGTAGATATTGGTAGGGATTCCAATAACTACACAAGGGAGGAATATGATTGTAGCACCTAGCTAGAAAAAGGACATCAACTCATATAAGTAGTTATTAGTGTAAATTTTATTTATTTGATTGAGTAAATACTTTGAGTTTCTTTCTATTTAGAATACTAGAAGTAGAAGTTAGTAACTAGAGAGACTACTTAATTAAATAAAATAACTTACTTTTTCATCATTTTATTTCAATGAACCTAATATGAACCCTTCTTCTCTTGTACCTTTGTAGTTTTATATTCTATTGATTGATTATTTATGATCATCTCTTTTTGTATCACCAATTAGCTAAGAATAAAATATTTTTTATACAAAAATGATGTTTTTGATTGTCGAAAAAGAAAGTTTTGAAGGGGCCCCGAAACCCTATACAAAAAATACCACTTCTTTTAAGAATAATAAATAAATAAAAAGCAGCCATGCATTAGCAAAAACCAGCATAAAAGTAGAACCAAAACAACAAACAACTAAAGAATTTTTAAAATTTTAGCCACTTCAATATCACGAGCAATAATATTCTCATGCATTTCCACTACGTCGACAATATCACTATCAAGAATCCTCAATTTCTTTTTAGTCTTGCTAGAGGTTCAGATGCAGGGTCCCTTAACAGTGTCTCCTCCCTTCTTGTCTTTAGAAAATTCAACCATACCAATCGATTCCTTCATCACACCAAAAGACTCACCTTTCCACATCCAATCCTTTTCATTAAGAAAATGAAGACCCTCGACATTATTATGGAGACAAAAATGGCTAACTTTGATCAAAGTATCAAGATTTTCAAAGGCTTTAGTCATCCTTTCTTCCAAGGAAAAAACTTTATACTCAAAATCCTTCTTCATTTTTTAGGATTTCATCAGTGAACGTCTTCAAGTTATACAAAAATGATGTTTTTACAAAAGGATGGACTTATTTATAACTATTGAATAATACCCCTTATCATTTTGTATGATAAATTAATTATGTTTTATCTCTAAATTTTAATTTATACTTATTGTTATCCCTATGACTACAATCATGTTTCACATACCATGTGTAATTTTACTATTCATATTAAGCTATTGTTTGATGATAATTTCTTCTTTTTTTAATAATGTTTTGATTAAATGTTAACACTTTTCATGATATGGATAATTATTTTTTATTAAATTTGCAACAAATTATTTGTATTCCTTCACTTTTATCTTACACTATAATTTATAAATACTTTGTATGGATCATTTTGACACCCATGTAATTATTAGACATAATCACGTCTTTTAATGTTGATCACTGAAGCAAGATGAATCAACATATTATTAATTATAATTTTCCTCATACCAAACCTACTTCTACTTCTAATTATACTATCCTCAAGTGGTAGTGTAGGAGATTCTTCCTCCTCACTTTTCATCTCAACCAATTCTTGTTCTTCATAGTATTCAAGTAGTGCTCTTGACTCTCCTCTATAGTCTCTCATGTTCTCATTTTTTCTTGTATTGTTGTTATACAATAGGCTTCACCTCTTATTGAATTTCATATTATATGCCACATATACAAAATTTTATGGACTTGTTGGAATAGCTTAGTGGTATCCTTTTAATTCTCCTTTAGATCATATCCTTACATTGGGTCCTTTCCTTCCTTCCATTTTTTCATGCAATATGAACTTGTAGAGAAACTTCAAGGCATATAAGATAATTATTCTTTGGTTTTTGTTTCAAGTATTTTCTTCTTAACATGAAATAATATAGAAGGATTTATAAAAGATACATGTTCCATCTTCTTCTAAACTAAATTAGGTAATCACTATGATTGAGTGCACATTTGGGTTGACATGATGGATATTACATTTATCTAATTGAAACTCTCCCCTTTCAAGTTCAATAAGAAATATTCCTCTCCTTATCATGGTTAGTTTAAATTCCATTAGGATAAAGTTTTCCTTTGTAGATAATGGCTTTGGTCTAAACACTTGCAAAATTGATTTCCCTAGTTTTATCTATATTTGATACTTAGATAGTCTTACCCCTTCAATGTCTCTGGAACCTATGAAAATAGGTGTGTGGAATGTTGGATTAGGATATATGATGTATTCACACCCAATTTCAAAGAGACTCCACTCAAGGATAACCATAGATATATCAATGCAAAGGAGATTTAAATCTTGCAATACAGTTGTCCTAGAGACTAAATGATAGCTAATGAGGGGTTCACCACCAAGTGTAAACTTGGAAAAGAAAATGAAATGTAAAACACAATGTAAAAACCCTAATTGAATGCAAACTAACTCTAAGTGACCTAAAAAAGTAAACAAAATATAACAAAAGGTTATGAAATGGAAAGTGTACACCTGGTAGACTGAAGGAGGAAGAATGGAGGTTTAGAATTCTAGAAAATCTGTTGTCACTATTGACTAGGACTCATTCACCAAGCTGGGAAAATCAATCCAGTCTCTAGGAAAATGTGCACATACAAATTTCAGCCAAAAGGGTATCCAGATGTGTAAAAAAAATTGTCAGGCCTGTATAGTGGGACTCATTCACCAATAGTGGTAAATCAGTCCACTTCTGCTTTTCTGGAAGTTTTGAATAGGATTATGTGCCTCTCGGTCTGCTCTGCTCTTTTTGACTGGTTTTCGGATCCGAAACTGCAAATTTCCACCTGTAGACCTTCTCCAAGCTTCTCCAAAGTTTCATGAAAACTTTAGGGATTTTTAGGACTTGACAACTTTTCTCCAACTTTGCTTCTTGGAAAATTTACAACCTAGCCCTAAAAATCACACACAAGAAGAGGTAAAAATGTTGTGGGGGTTAGTGAATAGGGGTTTGCCTTGGTCAAACCCCTTGTTGGTAATTAAACCTTGAAATGAAATAAAATATGAAAGTAGAATGATGAATGTAAAAAATACAATGTTGGAACTCACCAAACCCTAGCAATAAGGTGTTGCAATAATGCTTGAAATGGCTGCAATGGATGTGGTTCTTGAATCTTGCTTGAAGGAGATAGATCTTGAATGTAATGCTTGCTTGAATCACAAACCCTACATCACAAATGTTAGCACAATAACAAAAATGAAGAATGCAATCTTTGAAATGATGATTGGAACTTGAAGAATGCTCTAAAATGCTTGATAATCTAACCTTGAAGTTCCTTGAATTCTCTTGTGACTGCTCAAATGCTCTTGTCAACTCTCTTGAATGCTAGGTGTTGAATATGAGTGAAAGAACCTTATATTTATACTTAATTATGCAAGAATTATATAAATTACAACACTACAAGCCGACATCAGATCGAGGAGAATAAAATCCCAATGGAAATTTGATTTAAATTTAAATTTTGGTCACACGGGACTCATTCGCCCAAGGTGGCGAATGAGTCCCATCACACATAATGTATGGGACCAAAAATGAAAAATGCTTAGAAATGTGTGAAACCTTCATCAGGGCCAAAAAGGCCTAGGTGGGACTCATTCACCCAAGGTGAAAAATGAGTCCCATACACTAAATATAGGCCACACAAGCCAGAAACACCTAAATAATGATTGGTTATTGATTGGTGTCAGGATTATCCTCGAAAAGATGCAATAAATGAGGCTTGTGGCTGCAAAATAGGGCCAATTAAAGCATAAGAAATCCCAATTATTAATGATAAGCCTAGAGGAATGTGAAAGTGTGTTACAACACTTTACAACACTCCAAATAAGGAAAGATTAAGCTTGATTGTGATTATTATGCTTAGCTTACTTGATAAAACCCTAGAAAAGTGTGAATGTGTATTACAACTCTTCACAACACTTTTTCAAGGCACCATTAAATTCCTATTAGTTCACAAGGGCCCAAGACCTAATGTGAATGTGTTATCCACATTGCAACATCAAATCGAGTCAACATTAAGCCAAAATCACAAGGAGGGCCCAAACAAGTCAGAAAAAGTAGAAGGGTTACTTTTTCAATGACTCCATTTAGCCCCCACTTTAGTGAGAGGATGAACTTGTTTCAAACTCACGTCAAGGGGGGTTACATTGTACCAATGCTAGTGAGATGAGATGATAATGATCATGAGGGTTGATCAAGCCCCTAAGATCAAGATCCCAAAACAAACTAACATGCACACAAAGGAATGCACATGAGAATGATATAAAGAGCAACAAAAAAGCACAAGCATACACTACCAAAGATGAAAAAGAGAAAAAGGGGAAATAGAAAGAATCGGATCAAGCTTCAACCGTTTGTCCATCCTGATGTGGATCAGATCTAGGCTATTTATCTAGAAAACACATACTCACTCTGAGGCGACAAAACTTCTGGTTGTTCGTTGGGTGAGAAGTCCTAAAAGGTGAGAAACATACACTCATGGTTGGTATGCACTTACACACACAAAAGTGGCTATGGGGAAACTCATGCCTCGGATTGGGCTTCCCGCTCAACCATACCAAAGTTATACCTCCTGATAACTTTAATAAGATGCTAGAAAAAAATAATTTTCAAGCTTCATGAGACAAGAAAAACTTTGTATGCTTGGAGCTCATGAATAAACAAGATGGCACTACAGGCATGCAAGCTATGTTATGCAAGATGGCCATATAACAACAAATGTAAAATACAACATGAAAATAACATGTTCAAAGGAGTCTTGCTTAGTTCATGCGAGGTATTTAGCTTAGGGAAAATTGTGCCTAATGTCTCCAAGAGAGGACTAATCAAAGAATAGAAGATTCAGAACTTAGGGGATATAGTGTGTCACATCAAGCCACTAAGAGGAATATAATATGCTAAGAGAGATCACGCTCCTGAAGGAAATTACACCCAATTCCATCCACAAAGCAACAAACGCATCATATGAAGTAAGAAGGATGCACTAAGAACCAAGAAAAGGAAAAATGCAAAAGAATAATACCAATGTATGCCCCCACTTTAAAGAAATTGCTAAACACCATACTGTGAGCAATTACTTTAAAGTAGTAAATGAAAAATGCAAACAAGGAAGGAGACATGAGAGCCAACTTGGAAATCTGTATGACAAGTCATATGTTTCTAAGTAAGGCTACGTCATGCGAGTGAAAAGGAAAAGAAAGGGGTTGCCCCCAAAATGAAAACACTAAACACATAAGGGTTGTATGGATTTGGGGTCAGTATGTTCTTTGCTATTGTCCTTTTAGAGAGCTCAAAATGGTCATCATCCTCCAAATACACATAGAACTAGAAGAATGACAAAAAGATAGAGAAGAAAAAGAAGAACCTTTTGGGTCAATATTACGCACATGCAATCACACAAAAGAAAATGAAAAAGAAATAAACCAAAAGGCTAGTAAGGAAAATGCAAGTCAACCTATGAGCAAGTCATCTGCCTCCCAATCTTAGTCTGTATAAGCGGAAGGTGAACAAAGAACCTAAGGGACAATGACAAATGCATTACTAGGACAAGACTATCAATTTCGTGCCCCCATTGAGTGTGAGACAAGAATGAGTTGAGGTAGGTTATAGGAAAGGTCATGTAATAGTGAGCATAGAATATTCTACAACTTTTACATGGCAATGGGTGAAACAATATTAAGCTAGGAAATCACACGATGTCAATCAGTGCCATCAAAGTGAAAAAAATTCAATACTAATTGGAATGCATGACATTCATCGGTCCTGTGTCTGAGAATTCGATGATATGCACAATGTGGGACTTTTGCATCTTTAGGATATAGAACTAATCTATTCATAGGTGGTAATGTTATCAGTTCTTTGTTGAGAAGTATTTGTAATTTCCTTTCACTTTCAGGTGGTGGACGAAGGGGTTGTAATTTTTGTAATTTGTAAGGCCTCTTGTGCTTGCTAGATTCACCAACTTCTCTAGATGAGATTAGGGTAGGAGGTATTGAGATGATCTTATGTTTATCCTTGTTATTGTTATGATCTATTGGTTGTTCTCTAGGAAGAAGGATATTTAGATCGGGAGGGGAATCCAAGATCACCATACCATCACCACAAAGTATTAGATATTCTCTAGGGGGTTTTCCATTATGAGAGGGATCTTGATATGCTAATCCCTTTGTGTTTTCATCTATTGGTATTTTCTCTAGGAGTTGATGAATTTCATGTTCACTTGTTGTATCACATCCTTATTTACTCAAGATGGTGAATCCTTTTCCATATGTTTCTTCGAGATTGATGGGAGTGTTTGTTACTTTGTTATCATAAAATGGTTGAGTGTTTTCTTGTCTAGAGGAACTAGATTCACCTATTGGAAGGATCTTAGGGGGTGATCCCACAATAGTGGTTTACAATTTTTGGCCAAACTAGACACTGAAATATATTTTTTTAACTAAATCTTCACTTTTGGACACCTATAGCGGCTAAACCGTGAGGAATTTGAAGATGATGCAAACTAGAGTTTTATGAAATTTTGTTTGTAGATTCTAAATATTTTTTTTTCAAAATTTTTGGAATCATATTGCACTTCTTTTTACACCACCCTTGAAAACTAGTTTTTTTAAGAAAACAACATTTTTAAAAAGTGACGCTCACCATATAATGCATAACTTTTTTTCCATGAAGGATAAAATTCTAATTCTTTCGAATTTAGATTTGTAACTCTGATATCTAGTGCTTCAACTTGGTTAGATAGTTTTTTATTGAATATTTTTTCTTTAATCAAGTTTTGAAGTCAAACCAATTAAAATTCAGACATAACGTGTAACGTTTTTCATATGTATCAAAATTCAATTTTATTTTTTTTGTTGGACAAGGACTTCAATATCTAGTGCACTCATATTTAAAAAAAAAAAAATTGATTATCTTCTATTTTTCCACATGTGCAAAATAGAGAGCTTGATTTTATGTGAAAAACCTACATTCACAAGAAATAAAAAATAAATATAATATAATCAAATTAAATTTAATTAAAATTATACTTTTTTGGAAGCTTATAATAAGGACTATATACTTACAAAAAATAAATTTTAAATGAATTCATTTGATCCCCAAAAGGTAAATCAAAAGTGGTTTTTTATTAGCATTTTGATAGGTGTAAAGGAGACTCCATTATAGATATGGTTTAAAACTAGCGGGATTCTATCCAAGGGGGATTGGTCTAAGGTGGTTTGATCAAACCCTCTTCAATTGGAATCCTTTAAATGAAACTTTTCAAGGCTTAAATCATTATATTTTCTAAAAATATGTGATTTCAGCAAAAATTAGGATCTCCCAAAAAATGTAAACCACTATTGTGGCAGCACCCCAGGTTCAAATTTTGTTTCAAGATGTAAGTAACCAAACATATTAAGAGGTGGTATTGTAGGAAGATCTTACATTGTTTCATGGATGGATAGAAGGACATGCATTAGCTTCAAGGTTGTCAAAATAATTGTTTAGGAACCTATTCATGTTGTCATCATCTTGTCCAATGATGTCACCATCATGAGGAGGACATGCATTAGGAGTTGAGTGAGCATGAGTGAATTCAATGTCATTAGTGTCATTTTCAAAGGCACAACTTGACACATCCACTAAGGACTTTAATGACATCCAAAGCTTGTTAAAGCACATATCCATGATGCAAATTTTAGATTGTACTATACAATTTTGATTTTAAGCAACACACAAGATGAATGAATTTAAGATAAATGCAGTGAATTTAAGATAAATGCAGTGAATTGAATGAAATAGAAGGTCTACAAACTGAAATAGAAAGGTAACAGCAACAAACAGAAACTGAACTGTAAATGCCAGAAAATGCAATGAAAAATATGCAAAGGGACTGATTCACCCAAGGTGGCGAATGAGTCTAGGTACTATTTTTTTGAATTTTTTTAGAGTTTTTGAATTGAATTTTATGCTTTTTATGTTTTTTGATGCAAATCTGAGATGAAAATGTAGAATTTCAATGAAATTATATGCAACAATGCAAGCTATATGAGCTTTCACTAATGCATGAATTGAAACCCTAGAATACAAATTAACAAATACAAAACCTAATGCAAGCTAAATCTAGGATGTAAATGCACTCCAAATCAGAATAATGATGTCCTAAATACAGGTTCACCAAAATGGAACCTATGAAAATAGCTGTGTGGAATGATGGATTAGGATATATGATGTATTCCCACCCAATTTCAAAGAGAATCCACTCAAGGATAACTCTAGAGATCTCAATGCAAAGGAGATTGAAATATTGCAATAGGGTTGTCCTAGAGACTGAATGAAAGCTAATGAGGGGTTCACCACCAAGTCTAAACTTGGAAAAGAAAATGAAATGCAAAACACAATGTAAAAACCCTAATTGAATGCAAACTAGCTCTAAATGACCTAGAAAAGTAAACAAAATATAATATAAGGTTATGCAATAGAAAGTGTGCACTTGGGCGACTGAAGAAGGCAGAATAGAGGTAGGAATTCTACAAAATCTGTTGTCACTGTTGACTGGGACTCATTTTCCAAGTTGCATGAATCAATCCAGTTTCTAGGAAAATATGCAGATACAGGTTTCAGTCAAAACGGTATCCAAATCTATAAAAATATTTTTCAAGCTTGTATAGTGGGACTCATTCACCATAGTGGAAAATCAGTCCACTTCTACTTTTTTGGAAGTTTTGAACTAGATTTTGTGCCTCTCGGTCTGCTATGCTCTTTTTAACTAGTTTCTAGATCCAAAACTGCAAATTGCCACTTGTAGACCTTCTCCAAGCTTCTCTAAGGTTTGATGACAACTTTAGGGATTTTGAGGACTTGAAAAAATTTCTCCAACTTTGCTTCTTGGAAAATTTGCAACCTAGCACTGCAAATCACACATAAGAAGAGGGAAAAATGTTGTGGGGGTTACTGAATAGTGTTTTTCCTTGGTGTAGTACCCCTCCATTTATACTTATGTTTTCTGTTAGCATGCTTTCACATATGATAGACTTTGGTACCTTGTTTTGTATATTTTGATCACTGACTTTTGAGCGACAGTGGATTTGTTTTGTGATATGATGATACATTGTATGGTGATAATTAATTTCTGGCATGCTTTGTACTAGCGTAGATGTTTCCTTCAGATGTTATTGCTATATATATGTAATGGTAGACTAACTGTTATTTTAATTTGTCAGTCTGATGTGATGTGTATTGGTGTGGAGAACGGAGTTGCATCACTCGCTTGTGAGTGCCTTGTGATTTCCGTGATTTTCTCCGCACGGTGTGTTTGTATAATGGATTATATATATGTATGTCATTTGTTTGGTTGCAGGATTGCAAGTACATGACACCGACTCCACCTGGTTACTCAGGTCTGAGCGTGTCAAGACTCAACGGAAATGTTGATTGGGAGGTAGTAACATGGTTTATCCTAGTCTAGTCTTAAACCCACTCACAGTATATTCTCAATTTTAGTTTGGAGTCTTTGGTGGTCTTGTTTGCCCCTGATTGGATTAATTTTTTGAAAGGAAAATTTTATCAATTTTATGATAGTTTATTATTCTTTAATTTACTGTTGATTTAAATTAATTTTAAATGTTGGAAATAAAGTTTTACATTTTACTTAATTAATTAATTAGTTTGTTTGGTTAAGTAATTTGATCACTGAGATTAAATTTATTTAATCAAATAAATTAATTAATTAAATTAAAATTTCTTTAATTGAGTGAATAGATTTAAATTTAAAATTAATTGATATGTGGGAAATGGTATTTTAATTGTTAAATAAATAAATAAAATAAAGAAAATGGAAATTGCATTTTTAAAGTTTGAATTCTTTAAATTTAGAAATGCATTCAATTTTTGATAAGAAAGAAATAAAAGATTTCCGTGAGGTTGTTGAAAGATATTTTTTCTTCTCGACATGTGTGCCAATGGAATTAATTGCTTCTTGTTGAGAATTTTCTCAGATGTTATCTGGGATTTGGGAAAAATAGAAGATTACCTTTTTCTTCACGGGAAATGAAAGAATAGTGTGCTGTTAACAAAAAAAATTATTTTTGGGAAGAATTTGTGATTTCCTTTGTGAATTGTTGTATATTTCTGGAAGATCTCTGGTTGAGTTTTTGGCATATTTTGGGATTTTGTGTTCGGGAAAGGCTTTGGAAGCTATAGGCAAAGCTACTCTTCACCAGCCAAGTTCTACAAGCTACAGAGGAACAGGTATTTTTCTATTTAAATTAATTTGTCTCATTTTGAAAGATTGCCTGTTTAAGAGTTAGATTTGTGCAAATTTGTTAAATTATGAATTTAGAAGTTTGCAGAGTAAACTATTGTGTTTTGTGACTTTTGTACTCTTCTCGGCAAATTAGTTTGTAGAGGATTTATTATTTCTTTGTTAAAAGCTTTCTGTAGGAAATAAGTATGAGTAAAATTTGTGAAGGGAAATCATTTATTTGGGAAATGAAACTGAAACCTCTTGTTGGGGAAAAATTTTGTGCGTACTATAGAAATTTCTCAATTTCCCCATTACAACCCTATAGAATTTTCTAATTTTCCCCATAGGAAAAACCCTGTTGAATTTGTATATATATATATATATATATATATTTCATACATATATACATTCATATATAAATTAGATTGTAAAAGTTTTGTATTCAATACATGGATATTTCTTTTGAAGTCGCCGTACAGGCGAGATTTGAATTTGGGAATTTTTATTTAAAACAAACGGAACCAAAGAAATCGCCGTCCATTTTTTTATATTATATAAATTTATTTTTATTTTTTTTAGAAAACTCATATTAAAATCAGTGATGAGCCGAAGTGCTCTGGGCGGGGCTACCCGCGGTTGACCCCACAGGGGGACGGTTGTGAGGGTCGAGCCTAGCGCCGCCCTCACGGGCAGTGCTCGACTGAGCCGCCCGCAGCTGAGCCCTGTGGGGCGGGCTGCAAAGGCAGCCCTACCCACAGCACGGTCGATGCAGGGTTAGGGCATAAAGCCCTAACTTCCACTTTTTTAAAAGCCATGTGAATTTTTGTTATATGTTATAATTTAATATATTTAGCATTTATAATTATAATTTTTATAATTATCTAATGTTAAGAAAAATCTAAAAAAAAATATTTATTTTAATAATAGAATATTCAAAAATAGTTTATTGAATATTTAGATATAAATATTTAATAATCAATTTATTATAACATAGTTAGTGCTTAGATTAAATTGTTGTTCTTGAGTTTATATAGATTTCATTATAATATGTGGTTATGAAATTGAGAAAATTATAGATTTAATTTTTGTATTGAATGGAAGTTGAATTAAATCCTAGAAGATTAATTTTGTACTTCAAATTATTGCTTGACTGGATTTAGTAAATCCTAATATAGATTCCCAATGTTTCAATTTGCTTTAAATTGTGTTTCTTTTATTGGGCAAATTGGGAATGTTTTAGATGAACAAGTCTTCCAGATTAGTTGGTATAGTAAGGGTGTTATTGTTGAAAAACAATCCTTGAGTTGACTAGGGTAGTGCACATGTTATAGTATGGTGTTTTGACACCTGGATTTATGAACAAAGATTTGATGACTGTTATGATTGTTTGGTATTATATGATGATTCTTGTGCACCTTGTTTACCTTAGTTAGGGAACTTAGATTCCTTATGTTATCTTTAGGGGAGTGGCTCTATGTGAGGGCCGACACACAAAGTGGTGCCTGGGTAACTTACAAAGAGTTAGTAAGTCAGTGGAAAATAAAACAAAACATTAGTTAGCTTAAAATCTTTAATTAGATTAATATGCCTCGCTTATAGACTCAAGAGCTAGTTCAGTCTTGAGCATAATATGAGAAGGCCTGGAATGGCAAATCGATATCTTTTTACTTTAAAAGATATTCGATTCTACAATAGTTTGCATGTGGGGCCGGGTTTTGTAAGAGGTTACCAGGGTAACCCAAGTTGGGGGCCGGAACCTAGGAAGAAACACCAGGGTAACCTTTGCAACATTGTGATGACACTCCACCTAAAATAACAGATTACCTTGTGAACTTAGCATATTTGATTGTCTTAATTCTGGAAGCAATGTAACCATTAGTTAGTTATGTACTTGTGTCTAGGGTTAGTAGATTGTGTCTAGGGAACCTTATTACTATCTCCTAGCATAGGGGGTGGACCTACGGGTACCACATGGTTGGGTGGAACGTGCACCTTACTCCATTGGGTCCCCAGTTTATGATCATGGCAACGAGAGCTTCATGGATGGAGAGCTCGTATTTGGATATATATGTACTTCCTTTATTGTATCATTGGAAATCTTGTATTTGTAACATCTCTCAATTGTTATGAGGTGAACATTTGAAATATGTAATTGTAATCTATTATTTGATCTACCTCATATGAAGAATGAGTATTGTAATATCATTTCAAATGCAATGTAAGAATTTTATTAGTACTTTATACTATCATGAATGGAATTCAAATGTTATGCAATGTTTACTTTTAAGTTTATATTAACTAAATATATGCAATGCTAAATACTATAGTCGTCTATGGAATCTCAAGTAATGTGACGTCGCATAACTTAGAGAATGTATGCAACTAATAAAGTAAATATTAACACTTTTTAAAAAAAATTATTTCACTTTCGTAGACAATTGCAACATTCCTTAGGTTACAAGACGGGGCATTACACTTGGTCAAACCCCTTGTTGGTAATTAAACCTTGAAATGAAAGCAAATATGAAAGGAGAATGATGAACAAAAGATAATGTTTCAACTCACCAAACCCTAGCAATAAGGTGTTGCAATAATGCTTGAAATGGCTGCAATGGATGTGGTTCTTGACTCTTGCTTGAAGGAGATAGATCTTGAATGTAATGCTTGCTTGAATCATAAACCCTACATCACAAATGTTAGCACAATAACAAACATGAAGAATGCAATATTTGACATGATGATTGGAACTTGAAGAATGCTCTAAAATGCTTGATAATTTGCCCTTGAAATGCATTAAATGCTCTTGTGAATGCCCAAATACTCTTGTGAACTCTCTTCAATGCTAGGTGTTTAATATGAGTGAAAGAACCTTATATTTATACTTAATTATGCAAGAATTCTCGAAATTGCAACACTACAAGCTGACATCAGATCGAGGAGAATAAAATCTCTATGGAAATTTGATTTATATTTGAATTGTGGTCACACGGGACTCATTCGCCCAAGGTGGAAAATGAGTCCCATCACACATAATGTATGGGACCAAAAATGACAAGTGCTTAGAAATGTGTGAAACCTGCATCAAGGACAAAAAGACCTAGGTGGGACTCATTCGCCCAAGGTGGTGAATGAGTTCTAGACACTAAATCTGGGCCACACAAGCCAAGAACACCTGAATTATGATTGGTTACTGATTGGTGTTAGGATTATCATCAAAAAGATGCAATAAATGAGGCTTGTGGATGCAAAATAGGGCCAATTAAAGCATAAGAAAGCCCAATTATTAATGATAAGCCTAGAGGAATGTGAAAGTGTGTTACAACACTTTACAACACTCCAAATAAGGTGAGATTAAGGTTGATTATGATTATTATGCTTAGCTTATTTGATAAAACCCTAGAAAAGTGTGAAAGTGTGTTACAACTCTTCATAACACTTTTGCAAGGAACCATTAAATTCCTATCAGTTTACAAGGGCCCAAGACTTAATGTGAATGTGTTATGATCCACATTGCAACATCAAATCAAGGCAACATTAAGCCAAAATACAAGGAGGGCCCAAACAAGTCAGAAAAAGTAGAAGGGTTACTTTTTCGGTGACTCAAGTCTCTATAAAAGAGTTTGATAACATTCAATGAGATCATATGGATACTCTTAACCTTCCTATTCCCCTTGTCCCTAATCCTCTCCTTACGCTATTATTAGGATTTTTTCTTGTAATATCCTCAATAGACCATGCATTTATTCAATAGGGGTAATTACAACTATTCTTTATTAGTTTTTGAAGTTTATCTAAGGAAATTCTAAAGCTCTTAAGGTCAAGGTATATGATAAATCCTTTCCATTATTATCAAATTGTAGAATATAATATTTCTTCCTTGAACCACATTTCTACTAGTTGCTACTCCTCCTTCTATGGTAGCACTACCTCAGATTATTGAGATTCCAAAAAAGGTAACACCTTCCTCATATGATGATCTAGTACCAATAAATAGTCCTCTTGTTGCTAACAAGTGTGTTGGTGATGATCTTGGTTAATTATATTTCATCCCTTGTTCTGTTGGATTGTATAAGGTCAATCCCAATTAGTTTTCCCTTCATCAATTTAAACATGGATCTACACACTTCTAGTAGGTCCACTATGTGTTATTCTATAAACTAATATATGATTTCTCCCACATGTTATACCACTCATTTTCTCATGTGATTGATGACAATCCTTGATCCTTCTCTACGTTTGAAAACCAATATAGATTGTATTTCATAATCCATTCAATGTATGAGCATGATGTAAATTATCTTGGTCACTTTAGATTGGAGATTAAGGTTCTTATTGAACCTAACCCACACTTCTCATTTCTTATTTTAGGTTAAAATCAACCTTGTCTACCAAAATAGCATTCCCCTTGATCTCTAGTTATTTTTCATAGCTTCTTTTTAGGATGAGTTCCCACATCCTCTCCATATCCAAATTCATTCCTTGATCTCTCCATTTTGGATTGACCTTCTAAATTTGATTGACTTTTTCCTTAAAGGGCACAACCTTAATTGAGTCTCATGCACTCATTTCTCTCACCACACATGGAGGCCTCTAGTTTGATTTAAGGTCAAAACAACTAAAATAATTGATAAGCTCCTTTTACAATTAAAAAACTTTGAAGAAACTTTGATCAAATCATGTCTCAATCTCTAAACACTACACAATGCCATTAATATATCGCCTAGATTTAATTGAACCTATAAATATTTATACATATTCTTTTTTCATATTGTTTATATCAACTCAAAAATAAAACTCATTTATATACTTTAACCTAAATTTGAAAAGAAACTTGGAGTTCACACAACTTTCATGAATTCTAAACTAGATATTAGACAAGTAAATGGATACCATCAATCCTTATAATTACCGTGCTACGACTAATAAACCTTCCCTTAACAAACGCATATAATAAAAGTAGTAAAAGACAACCTCGCCAGAAAGACTTCGAAAATAGCAAAACAGTTGGTATTTCAATCCATCCAAACTCTCCATTAACAGCAACAAAATTGAAGCAATGAATTGGTTTTGCCGTCCGAAGAAACAAAACCTCAAATCATTAGAAAGTTTTTCCCATCAAGAAAACATGGTCTGCAATCCATGAGATGGAAACCAATTCATTTGAGTTTCTATCATGCCGACATTTGTGTAGTTGGAAGCGACGTTGCAGGTCACAACGTGAATTATCAGAAAAGAAAATAAACAAAATCACCAATTATAAGTCACCTGTCAGTTTTCTCGCTTGTTCGTGCATTGAAAAAATCTCTGAGTTCTTCCTAATAAGTTATATTTGTTTGGCTTTTCAGAAGGCACACGTACCTCTGAACGACTGATTCAAAATAAACCACGTTATCCATCTCATATTCGAAAGGTAGAAACTTGCTGTCATATATTATCTATTAATTGACAATCCAGCTGTTAGCAATGGCCCAACTGCCTGTTGAAACAATAGATTTTACTGATAAATTTTTTGTATGGTTGTGTATTTAGATGAGCTTTAATGTGTTTTTTTTTATTAAGAGCGGTAGACAGTTTTGCTTCGGAGCTATGAATCAGTGAAGTTATAAATGAGGGACCTCATCTCCAATATAAGTTCTCAACAATTGCATTCTAATGGAGTTTGAACTTTGATGACAAGAATAACAACACAACAACTTAACCATCACACCATGTCACTATTTGTTGCAAGAGTTTCACCCTTGGTCTTCTTATGCTATGCAATGCAGCACTTGGATTCGTGACATGGCTTTACCACCTCCTGTGGATCTTGGATCTTGTATAAATCTGGCAGTTGTATTAGGCATTAATAGGTTGATCTTTTGGTGCAACGGTAGCTGCCTATGCAAAAATTGGTATCAGAGCCGAGGTCACAGGTTTGAACCCCTCGCTTGCGCTAGGGGGGGATTGTTGCAAGAATTTCGCCCTTGGTCTCTTTTTGTTGTGTAGTGTGGCGCTTAGGTTCGTGACATGGCTTAACCACCTCCTGTGGATCTTGGATCTTATATAAATCTGATGGTTGTATCAGACATTAACATGTCAATTTTTTGGTGCAACGGCAGCCGTCTGTGCAACACTATAGGAAAATGTGTTTATATGCATTATTATTTATAAGATTTTTGGATTATTTTTATGAATATGTGTTTATATTATCATTTATAAAATAGTGTTATGTATTCACAAAAAGAGGGTATGTGGAAATAGTCATATCTCTAAAATCTAAATGGGATACCATCTCTAAAATTTTTTGGATCTTTGAATGAAATAGAACAATTATACAAAGTGCTTTCCATTTTTAACAATTAGTATGAAAAAAAAGTTGTATCATTTATTATAAATAGTATTATTAAATTTAAAAGGTTAGGATTTCCAAAGTTTTCACAATAGATTAATTTGATCTTGTAAATGAAAGTAATAAATTTATAATTTTGAGGAGAGATCATATGGTGTGATGATGGGGCTTCTTTCTTATAGTGTCATCAACCAAGGTTCAAACCTCATAGGATTACCCTCTACCATGTCAACAATTGAGGTCCCCCCAAGATCTTATAGCTTGCTTTACTTGCGACATGTGGAGTGGAGCATTTGTATGCCATCCAGGGGGTACAACCCTAGTTTAATTTTTTGAGATAAACATAAATTGAAAATGGATCTTGATCAAAATTATTTATTTCAAAATGAACAAGCCTCTAATGTGCAATGTACAAGTGAGGTAGATAGAAGCTTGGAGAGGAATAAACCATCTTTTCCAAGGTGATGAAACAATTCAAATAGGAGAAGACAAAATCTTGGTCAACAAGGTGGAAAAAGTGCATGGATTCCAAAAAAATCAAAAATTGCATCTCATGTGAATCAAATCCCCTTGTAACAAATAAAATTGGTAAGCTCCAAATCAATCCTTTTGAGTTCAAGAAACCTCTCATCTTTGGCTATTCAATTTAGAAAATGAGCATTTTTTATTAAATGGGGTAGGGATTGGCTAGTTAGGGAAAAACTCCAAAAGTCATTTATAGAATCATGGGGTCTAGAGATAAAGATAAAATATCTAACCAACAATTTCTTCTTGGTGGAATGTCCTACTAGAGAATCAAAGAAGGATATTCTCAATCATGAACCCTTAATGATGGATGGAATCAGTTTCTATTCAACTGATTGGATTTCAAATTTTAGCCCCTTCAAGCATAAAGTTTGGGTAACCTTGATGTGGGTTAGAATTAAAGCCTTTGGGTATGTGTAGGATCATCATGGAAAAAAAGGCCCTTAAGTGGCAAAAAAATCAAAAAAATTAGAGTTAGGAAACTTGACGTAAAAATTTGAATAAGTTATCTATATTATTTCAAAAATATGTAAGAATAGAATTTGTAGAAAATTGAATTTAGTTTCTAAAATACTAGGTTTATTTTTTTTAAACAAAATCTATTTGGTGAAAATTTGAAATTTCAATGCAGCAGTACTTAAATTTCAAGGAAAAAATAAGAAGTAGGTGTCTGTACCACCCTAACCACAATAAAATGATAATATTTTTTTATAAGATTTTAGATATTAGTAGAGGACTCATGTCCGATGTGATGCATATTTTTTTGTAATTTTTTTCCAAGTAAATAATTAATTATGATTTTTTTATTACAACTTTTAAAAAATATAAAAACTCTTACGTCTAACCACCTTAACTTGGTCAAAACTTCATGAAATTATTATTTATTTTTTTAAATCATATAGTATACAAAGCATAGAATGTGACACATATTTCGGATTAAAAAAATGTGATACTATTTTAAAGCTATAGATGTTTTTCAATCAGCCTATCAATCAGGACTTTAGTCGTAATTCAAATAGAAAATGAATAATAATTATTTATTAAATTCAAAGTAAAGCATAATTTATATTGGTAGAAAGCTGAGAATCTCCTTTAAAAACCCTTTTCGTTTCATTAATTTTGGGTTATAAAATTGTCATCAGCCACATACCCTACAAATACCCATCATATTGCCACTTTTTGGCCCATCATGATCCTGCACATACCCCTTTAATCTAAGTATTGGAATGAAGAAACCCTATGAATCATTAAAGAAGAATTGGGAAACTTTATCAAAATGGATGAACAATTGTGTAATGGAGATTTTGGAATGTATGTCAGAGTATGCATTGTAGTGGACCTCTATTTTCCCCCCATCAAAAACTTGAACTTAGATTGGATTTGGGTATTTGGAGACAAAAAGTGGAATTGAAAATGGCCCCAATCATTTATAAATATTGTTTGAAGAGTTCATATGTGGTGGTAGACTATAAAAATAACCTAGCCAACAAATCAAACAAAGAGAACTCTCAAGAAAAAGACAAATTGGGTCCCTCCACATTATCCAAATGGACTGAAGCACCTATAAATAGATCCACATGCAAAATTAATGACAAGTTAGAGATAGGAAATGAATTGACCCATTTTAATCTACAATTGATGCAAAATCTAGACATGGATAAGAATATCAACACATTCAAATTGGCCTAAAAATTATTTGGAACCACAAAGAAGAATAGATCTCTTGGTAAGCTTGTGTTGGATAAGAAAATAATGTTACCCACTTTTGAAGCCAAATATAAAAAGGACAAATTGATCTCCTTATTAGAGGAGGGGGAGATTGGACTATTGAATGAAACAAAGCATCCCTTGAATCTTAGCCAAACTGTTGAGGAATATGGGGACTTTATCCCTCTAGAGAAGATGAGGTTACAAAATAGAGGAAATAAAGGACACCCCACACTGTAGGGATCTGAAGAAAAAAGGGTGCAAAACAAACCAAGAAAAACTTAGCCAAGATGGGGATGCAAAAGGCTAGATGAAAATTAGTGTGATGTTGAGATCTAGGAAGGAAAAAACACTTCCTAGAGATCAACAAATATTTCTTCATGGAATGTTAGGGGCTTAAACTCCCATAAAAAGAATCACTTGGTTAAGCACCAAACATAAAATTCAAACACAAGAATATCTATGCTACAAGAAAAAAATTGACCAATGGAGAAATTGAGGTCACACAATTTAAGATAAAGGTATGAAAAGTTAAATCTATTTAGGTTGAAGGTGATTTTGGAGGTATTACCACCTTCTAGAATCCCCACTCAGTATCATCGAAGAAAATCACTAAAAAAAAAATTTGGTTGGCTTGTGAGGTAAAAGGTATATAATCAAGAAACCATAAAGTCCAAAGTAGTAAGGTTCTTTTAGAATCTTCTTAAAATTTGGGAAGGAGCTAGACTAAATTATGAACAATAATTTATTAATGGCATACCTAGATTGGTAACTAAATTTCACAACAAAATGTTAATGAAGGATTTCTCAGAGAAAGAAATTAAAGAAGTTGTGATGCAACTTCATCTTGATAAATCCCTAAGCCTAGATGGTTTTCCAACAAGTTCATTTCACAAATTTCTTGCTTATGAACAATAGATACAAAAGAATTTTTTTAGTCCTAAATTTTTCATAATGGTGAACAATAGATGGTTTCATAATAAAAGACTTGGAAACCATAAAGTCCAAAGTAGTAAGGTTCTTTTATAATATTCTTAAAAATTGGGAAGGAGATATACTAAATTATAAACAATAATTTATTGATGGCATGCCTAGATTGGTAACTAAGTTTCACAAAAAAACGTTAATGAAGGATTTCTCAAAGAAATAAATTAAAGAATTTGTGATGCAACTTCATCTTGATATTAAATCCCTAAGCCTAGATGGTTTTCAAACAAGTTTATTTCACAAATTTCTAGCACATTGTGGGGAAACATTGTGGGGAAGGATATCTTTGAAGTCATTGAAGAGTCCCAAAAGAAAGGAAAGTTGTTGAGGGATTTGAAATGCATATTAATCACTCCTATTTTGAAAAAAGAGAAATCTCTCTCTTGGTGACTATTTCCCCATATCCCTTTGCAACAAAATATATAAAATATTTTAAAAGGTAATACCAAATATATTAAATTTGGCTATTCCTCACTTATCAAAAGAATAGTATTTTTGTTAAACTTGACATAAAGAAAGCTTATGATTGAGTGGGTTAGAGATTTTTATTTCAAGTTCTAGAGGCTTATGGATTTGAGAAACAATGGTTGGATTGGATATTTATTTTTATTTCTAGCCTCAAATATTCAATCCTAATTAATGGTTTGCCCCAAGTATTTTTTGAAGCCCCTGGAGCTCTACATCGAGGAGACCTAATTCTCCCTTTTTATTCATAATTATGGTTGATACCTTAGGGAAAGCTCTTAATAATGTTATCTCTTTTGGGAAATTGGAAGGAATATCTATCACCAGTAACTCTCCTCCAATATCACATTAGCAATTTTTCAATGACAAAATGTTGTTTATATTTGCAAAAATAAAGGAAGAAAAATAAACAAAAAATATATTAGATTCTTATTCAAGTGCCTCCATTCAAATGGTGAATGCAATAAATTCTAAAATATTTTTCTTCTCCACTCTCCCTAGAAAGAAGTTTGAAATATTTAAGGTTTTGAAATTAAAAATAATCCTTTCTAGCACATAATTGGCTCTCCCTCTTGTCGTTGGGCTCAAAATATCCAAACTATAGAATCCCCTACATGAAAAATGTTCAAACAAAATATCCTCTAGGAAGAGACATTGGTTATCATGGGTAGATTTTGCAAATGGGGTTGCAAGATAAGTGGGATTAGCCTTGGAGAAAACTTTGTGGTTAAGCATGCTTGAGTTGGAGTAGTACTGGGATGGGTGACCTCCTGAGAAGGCCCAGTGCTTCACCTCTATGAGCATCATCTAGATGCAATGAGTGTTATGTGGAACATTCATTATCATGAGAGATGGGTTCTTATGAACCACTACTCATGAAACATGGGTCAATGAGTTTGAATTGTAAAACTAAACAGTTGAATATTGATAGCAATATCACAATTTGACACGCTATGGAAAATATCTCTTACTTATCTATCATGGGTAGGTCAAATATTCATGTTGAAATAAGTAATTTTATACCACCCCATTTTTCTAATGTATTATCTTTCACTCATTGTTGGAGTGAGTTAGAAATTGAATAAAAAAATGAGGAATTTATTTAGTAGGGAACTTCTAATCAAAATAAAATATCTCTCATCACATGGCACTACATCCGCAAGCCTCAAGATGAGGATGGCATTGGTATTAAGGATTAGTCCTCACAAAAAAAAAAAAATGGGGAAAAGTTGATATGGAAGATTTCATCCTAGCCTTATCTAAAATGAGTAAGGATTTTTCAAAACAAATACCTGGACAACCCAACCCTAAAAATAATTCTTACTTCTCAAAGCTTTCCCTAGAGCTCTTGACTCTAGAACTTTATTTCATCATGTAAATCGATAAAATTATTGACTATCTCACTTGGGACATACATGGAGCATTTAACCTCTATTTTGGGAATATTCATGGGGTGGTCATATCATCATTGAGAAAATATAAAACTTCTCTCTATCCAAAAGAATCTTCACACTCATCTAGGGCTCCCACATGGTGGATTATGTGACAAAGGTATCTTCCTTGAGCATTTCTAAATGGGTGTGAAAATATTTTAGCTCAATTGGAATCCTAACTATGAAGAAAAAATAAAGACCATCCTAGAATATAGAACTATCATCTTAAGGGAAGGAAAAGATTGTGCATAAGATGGAATTGCTCAAAGTTAGGAAAATAAAATGCAAAAGATGGATAAAAGGTGGCCGATATAGGCTCTAAGAAAACATGAATACTCATTAATCTATATTAGAAAATAGTTTTCCTTTCTAAGGCATGATTCTTCTCTTGGGCCACAATGCAAAACAAAATTCTAAAATTAGATAGATTCACAAAGATGGGTTATCACTGGACTTCAAGGTGCCCATCATGAAAATATTGTGAAGAAAATGTACAAATAATTTATTTCTTCACTACCAATTAAATTGCAATAATTTTGGAGATGTCTATTTGCTAAACTTTGGTGGTTTTGTGCCATACCCAATTATATCCATAGCATATTCAAATATTGGACTATTATCAATAGGAAAATAACTTTATCTTTCCTTTGGATTGCTAGTCACTCAATTTCGTTGTCAGAAATTTGAAACAAAAAAAATAGAATTTTATTTCAAGAAAAGAAAATGCTAATGCCATATATCTTTAACAAGATTGAAGCTTCTATAGTAGAAGTATTTAATAATAAAGTTGAATCTCAAGAAACTCAAAAGAGATAATTCACTCACTGGGATAAATTGGTGTCAAAGAATTGGGCTGGTCTTTGAATCCCTCATTAATGGGCTAAGGGATTCGAGTCCCTGATCAAAGGAAAGGAGGCTAAGTGGTAACCACCATACCATGGGTTGTTTAAAATAAATTTTTAAAATGCCTCTAGAAGGAATCATGGAGTCTTTGGTGCTATTTTTTTAATCTAAGACTATATTGGGAAGGTCATAATTTGAGCCTTAATTTTTTTGCTAAAAGGAACAAATAGTGAAGCATAATTTATTGCATTGTTTCTAGGTTTGTGTATGTCCTTGAAACTGAAACCTCTCCAAGGTGGAAATTGAAGGAGATTCAACCTTAGTGATTAATGCAATAAGGAAAAATAATTTACATGGATGGAAACTCAAGGCCTTGTTATATGTGGACCTTTCTCTAACATTGAATCACAATGAATTCATAAAAATCCATGTACAATGTGAAGCTAATATAGAGGAAAAATCTCTTGCCAGCTTGGCAACTGATGGTATCAATATTCTTGAGGTTGAGACACATCTTAATGACATGGAAAGATGTCCCGCGACTAGTGAATATTAATGGTATAAAAATAATCATTTCCTCAATTCCTTCATGTTGAAGGCATTCAACTGGAGAATGATCTCATGATATAATTTCTCATTTGCATTAAGTCCCAACCTCTTCAATTCATGTAAAAGGGTTGGGGTAAAGAATAAAACTTGAGAGATGGATATGTTCCCCTCAATTTTGTCTACGTGGTTGAGAACTATCAAATTATTTGAGATGGATAATCCATTTTTCTATGTAAAACTCATCACCAGATGGATTTCTTAGGGGCTACTACAAAAAAAAAATACTAATACATATTTTCAAAATCAACCATAGGCTAATTCTCTTCACTCTCTATTCGGTTTTTAGTGAATATTTTCTAGTGGTAGATCATAAATATAGGGTTCACACCAAAATATCTTCCATGCTTAAGGAATTTTTAATGGACATTAGCAAGATGAAGGAATTATTGAAGGCACTTTGAATGCCTCTCATTAAGAAAAAAAAATATGAGTGTTGTGGATTCATTTTTGGAGAAAAATTTATTTAGTATTGGCATTCCTCTTCCCTCAAATTCATTGAATCTACAATACTATGGGGTAGTAATAGAATGGTTCCCCTTCCTCTTCTCTTCTAGGTCCTCCAATTTGGAGCATAATTAACAAAATGCAGTGAAAGGAAGTTCTTTCTTAAAGAAAATCCTAGGGCTTGAGGCCTTGAATGATGTCAATTGAGTAGTTGAGTTCATCAATGAAGAGAAATATGGTTATAGAACTTCACTCTCATGTGATATTTAATAATTACAATAATTATTGCTTCTATTTTTAGTCTGTAATTAGAATGTTATAAAATATATGACTCCTCAATTTTTTCTCTAAGGTAGTATGGAGCTAAAAGAAAGGCCAAATAATTTATAATTATGTATATAGGTGAAATAGATTTTTGTTATTCAAGTTCTTGTTGTCCCTTCAATCTATTATGCTTAAATGGTCTAGGACCATAATAGAAAAACTATATTTTCTTATGATGAATATAACAAGGAGCAATCCACAAGATTGTAGTTTATTTACAATAAAAATTATTATAATTTTAAATAAAAAGAGACAATAGATTAAAATATATAAGTTTGACATGATTAAATATAAAATAAAGGAGTTGGGGGTGGGGGGCAAGTTACACACGGATTATGAATAAAATTGATTGATAGATACACATTAAAATCATTTCCAGATTTTAGAATTATAGGTTTCATCACATTAAATAAAGTGAAGCTCATGAAAAGATTATCATTGAGTATTTTCCTTAACATTATATAGAATTAGGAAAAAACTTGGTGCGCTATATTTTTTTAGATGTTTTACAAAAAGGAAAAGAACACATTTTTTTGTTTCCATAAAGTTGGCTAATGCTAACAAATTTGGAGAGTTTCATCACTATATGAAAATGATTTTTTCCTTGTCAAATATCACATTAATTTTAATAGAACAACAATAGCACATCCTATAGGTTCTCATCTACAAGGAGAATTCAACAAGAAATCACACAAAGTAAATACCTTGACAAAATTGCTTATCAATGAAACATTAATAGAAAATGTGTAGAATATAATAACACCAAAGAAAATTTGGAAAGAAAATTTGGGATGCAATCAACATAATACTTGAGAAAAAGAATGATATGAGGCACACATTCTCCAAATGTATAGTTATACATTCTAAGAATTGATGGACAAGTAAATAAGAATCTCTCAAAGATTAAGAGTATGTTAAATCATCTCATATATAGGTGAGACTACTACAAATGCATATTTCATCTCCATAACTCTTAAAAGTTTTTCAAATTCATTTAATAATTTTACAATTATTTTCATATTGGATGAAAAGTTGGTAACCTTGAAATTCAATGCTTTGGAGGATCTATTATTGTAACATTAAATTTTTTAATATAGATGAAAAAATAAAATGAAACCATTATTTTTCCCGTAGGTTAAAAGGTAAGAAGCCTCAATAAAAATGGATTTCTACTAGGAAGAATAGTGAGAACCTTTTTTTTAAGATGGTTTGGTGTTAATGCAATCATCCTAGTCATTTTGAGCACCAATGCTTCGAGGATAAGAAATATGAATAAAGGTAAACAAGGAGGTATGATGACTGATTCACATATTAAGATGATGATGAAAGTCATAAATTATTTTCAACAAATGCTTCCAATTTTATTAAAAATTATGTTGTATGGATCATCAATTTAGGTGCAACTAATCACATAGTTGGTGAGATTGAGAACTTGAGAAATATAATAAAGCATTGAAGAGTCATTGTTATATCAAGAGATTATTCATAACTACACATTGAAGGAGTTAGTAGAGTTCTACTCAATTTTTCAATTGAAGCTAAAATAGGTATTAATAATATTTTACTTGTTCCAAGGGAAAATAAAATCTTATCTCAATCCCATATCACTTATCCAAATCATTACCGAAAATATAAAGACTATTTTTTTGTTTGAATTGGTTGTATTGATGTCAACATTTGGGAAGATTGTTTACATGTGTTTATGAGATTGTTGCACATGTGTTTCGCATTGATTTCCACTGATTTCAACACTCATTTGGGGTTTCCATTGATGTTGTGGTAACAGTGGAGTTGATGATGTTCATGGATCAGTTGTTGATGCTCATGGTTCGACGTATTGATGCCTTGTTTGGGTGAGTTGTTGATGTTCATGGTTGGATGTCATGCCTTGTTTGATGACAATTAGAGTTCTATTGTGTATGTTTGTTGACAAAATAGATGATACCATGATGATATATTAAGATGACGATTAGAAGTAATGCTAAAATTAGAGAGATGTTGTTGATGGTCTCTACTATATGTTGTATTCTCTCTCTTCTTGTTCCTAACGAAGTATGTGTTGCTACAAGGATGTTTTGATCTTTGCATGTTGGTTTTAAAGGTTATATCCCAAGAAGTTGCTTTGAAGACTATTTGGTAGAATACTCCACACTCCTCCGCCTTTGAAGATGTGGTCTTGTGGTTTTGGATTCAATGTTTATGTACTATGGATGTTGTACTACTATATTTTCAGGTCACCAATGTTGCCAGGAAGTTTTTGGTAATTATAGAAGGTTGGCAATTTTGTTGGTTGCCTAGACTGGTCCACAAAATGCGTTGTATTTTTCCATATCGATTTTTTTGTTCCTATGGCTTGATGGGCATGCTCTTAGTTCTTGTGCAGTGTCTCAATTCATTTTTCATGTAATGAAGTGTTCCACAGTTTGAATTGTTAATGTTAAGTGCTACTAGGATAAAGTGTTCATGTTTTATTTTGTTTACGGTAGTTGTTTGTGACATAATAGTGTCAAAGAAGTGATTTTGGATGCTCATGGAACATCTCCTTATGGTTTGAACATCAATGATTGATATATTTAGTGTTACATATTATTTTTAGTTGGTTTTCTAAAATTTTGTGGATGTCTAGCCAACAAGACTTGTTTTCTTGATTGTGTTAAGATGTATTTGGGTTTTGATCTATCTTGTTGAGAACAACATTAAATAATTTCAGTTGAAGATGTGTTTTTGGGCCAACTAGTATTGTGCTGCACATTTCATCTACATGTTTCCTTGTTGTCAACTTGGGTTGATGTGTGCCAATGTGTGTTGTTTGGGATCGCATTGGAAGTTGTAATAATATTTTTTTGGGTTCTCTTTATCTCTTGGATAGGACCATATTATGTTTGGTGGCTAACTTTTTGAGTTTATTGTTTATCTTTTGTCCTGGCCAACCTATTTGATGTTTTGTGACCTTACAAAGGATATAAATGAAAGATCAAATAAGTTGCAAGTTGAGTGTGAGAGTAGTGGTGTGCGAGGATGGATTGATAAAGTGAGTTGTAAAAAAGAATATTCATATGAGCTTTAATGCCTTAGTCAATAGATTTTATTGTTGACAAATGTTTTAATTTTATATCTTCATGTATCTTGTTATCAAATAGTGAGTCTCTTCAATAGGTCCTTGTATTTTGTATATTTCCTTGAGGTTGTGCACCTTAGTACTACAAGTCCTTTGTATCTTTCCCTAAATTCATGCACCTTATCCTACAAGTCTATAGGCAATGAACCTTACAACAAATTATAATTTTGTAAGCAATGAGCTTCCTATATTGAGAGATTTCTCTTTGTGTTTTTTCCTTACTTGGGTTTTCCATGTAAATAAATTGTGTTATCTTGTGCATGTATGTTTATTGATTTATCTTTCATTGCTGCTTATTTTTTAAATGTTGTTGATCTTGTTAAAAGTCTAAATTCAGTATACTATTGAAGGGTTTAATATTTGGAAGGTTTAAGTTTTTATAGGTACTGGTTCACCCCCCTCTCAATATCCAAGTGTGTTCAAAAACTGGTATTAGATCCAAGTTCCTCTAAAGAGGGTTAACAACTTAAGGAAAGTTCTCAGATGGAACATGATGGATCTTACTAGGGTCCTATGTTTGATGGTATAAATTACACCTTTTGGAAAGTAATAATGGAAGGACATCTAAACTCTCTAGGGTTTGGTGTTTAGGAGTCTATTAAGGATGGTTATGCTGCACCTTCTACCCCACCAATAGATCTAGCTAAGATTAGGTTGTATGAGAATAATTCCAAGACAAAGAAGTTATCATGTGTGGGTTATCTTATTCAAAAAAATTGAAGGTGATGACTTGTAATTCTACTAAGGATGTATGGGAAAAGATGAGAAAAAATTATGAAGGAGATAATAAAGTGAAGCAAGCCAAGATGTAAATCTTCAAGAGTAGATTTGAAACCTAGAGGATGAAGAAATTTCTAACTATATGCTCTAGGTGGATGAAGTATTTACTAGCATCAAAGGTCTTGGTGGAGAAGAGAAATAAGATGAGATTGTGAAGAAATTTTTGAGATCTCTCCCTAAAGCTTATAGTCATAAGGTATCTCCTATTGAAGAGTCTATGGACTTGGATAAGTATTCAATAGATGAAATGTTTGGTGCTCTCACTACCTTTGAAATGAGAGAATTTGACAAAAATGTTTCAAAGAAGGAAGTAGCATTCAAATTCAGTAAAAAGATAAAAGATGATCCAACAAATCAGAATTATGACTTTGATGAAGTAGAAGCAAATTTTGTGAGCAGATTGAAGAAAGACACTAAAAAATACAAATTTAAGTTACCTTTCAAGTGTTTTAACTGTGGGAGGATTGGTCATTTTGCTACTAAATGTCCCTTTAAAGAATCAAAAGATAGCAACAAAAGAGAGAAGTTCAAAAGGAGTTTCTATTCCAAGGAGAGTAGGTTTTCTTCAAAAGATGAGGAAAGTGATTCAAATGATGAAACCCTATTCATGGTTGTGAAAAACAAAAAGAATGATATTGGAAAATGTAAGAAGTTCAGTACCTTATAGGTTGATAAAGATAATGAAATATCAATGTTTGTGTGGACTTCCTTTCATGGAAAGGAAGAAACAAATGCTTTGGTGATTGATAGTGGTTGCTCTAACCACATGAATAGTGAATAGAGAAGGTTCAACAATCTTAATAAGTGTAATGGTGGAGATGTTAATTCTGGTGGTGATGTATCGACATCAGTTTGTGGAAAGGGTTCCATAACAATTGATGGAAAGAACAGGACTGAAGAATAATCTTCTTAGTGTTATTCAGATGTGCAGCAAAGGATATAACCTTACACTTCATGCCAGTAGTTGTGCGATCAGAAAGGAAAGGTCCAAAAGATTGGTTGCAGAAGGTACTAGGAAAAATGGAAATGTTTATCATCTAACGGAGGAAAATGGAAGACTCTTTTTATTGGCTCAATTCAGTGAGTGTTGGTTGTGGCATAAAATGATAGGACACATCAATTTTGACAATATGGTAAAGATTCATTTTACTCATGTAGTGAGAGATATGCCTAAGATAACTAAGCCTGCAAACACTTTATGTAAAGAGTGTTAAATGGGAAAGCAGACAAAGACAATTTTCAAGGATAAAGAGTGCATCGCTACAATGCCATTGGAGCTAATTCACACTAACCTATATGGACCTACAAGAACAAGGAGTCAACAATTTGAAAGTTATTTTATGTTGCTTATTTATGACTACTCTAAAATGTCTTCAGTTACATTTTTAAGATAAAAATTAGAATCCCCTTCATAAGTTTGAAATTTCCAAAGAAAAAGTTGAGAATGAAACAGATGCTAAGATCAAATGCTTAAGATCTAATAGAGGAGGTGAATTTAATTCAAATGAATTTGATTTTTTTTGTGAAAATTATGGTATTAGGAGACATCTTTCTACTCCTAGAACCCCTCAGCAAAATGTGGTAGGGGAAAGGAAGAACATGACTATGCAAGAGATAACTAAGACAGTGATAAAAGATGTAAATCTTCCAGATATATATTGGAAGGAAGCAGTTCAAATTGTTGTCTAATTAATTAATAGAGTATAGTTGAGGGTCAATAGCGCTAAGACCCCTTATGAGATATGGTGTGAAAGGCCTCCTACTATTAGATACTTCAAGATCTTTGGCAGTAAATTCTACATCGCGAGACATGAAAAAGACCTTGGAAATTTTGATTCAAGGTGTGATGAAGGGATCTTTCTTGGTTACTCAGCCAAAATCAAGGACTATAGATACTATAACAAGAGATTGGGAAAGATGATTGAAAGCACAAATGTTAAGGTCAATGAATATTTGTGTCAAATCTCACAAGAACCAAATGTTTGAAAATCTGATATATCTTCATGCATTGAAGAAGAAGAAGAGAAAGAAGAAAAGAAACAAGAATCAAAAAAGGTTCTTAAGACTCCAACAAAGTATGTGCAGAAGAACCATTCAGTAGATTAGATCATTGGAGATAATAATGAAGGTGTGTTGACTAGGAGAAGGTTTGCAAAAGCAAGTGAGAAAACTGAATTTGTCTTTACTATCAAAGGTAGAGACCAAGAACTTTGTTGATGCTAGCAAAGATGATGGTTGGATATTAAAGGTAATGAAAGAGGAATTGAATCAGATACAAAAGAACCAGACATGGGATTTGGTTCCCAGACCTACTGATAAGAATTTTATAGGAATAAAGTGGGTGTTATGTAACAATCTAAATGAAGATGGTGAAGTTATGAGGAACAAAGCAATATTGTTGTGTAAAGGTTATTCACAAGCTGAAGGTATTGATTTTGAGGAGAATTTTGCTCCAGTAGCCAGAATGGGGGCAATGAGGATGTTTCTTTCTTTTGTTGCTCACAAGAATTTCAGAGTCCATCAGATGGATGTCAAGTCACTCTTCTTGAATTTGGTGATCTAGAGGAAGAAGTATAAATTGAGCAACCAAATGGTTTCCAACTATCAAAAGATCTAGACATGGTATGCAGACTCAAGAAAGATTTGTATGGACTCAAGCAAGCTCTTTGAGCTTAGTATGCTTGGTTGGATAAGTATTTACTTCAGCAAGGATTCAAGAAAGGTACTATAGGTAGTAATCTTTACATTAAGGTTGAGGAAGAAAAGATTTTGATAGTTGTTGTATATATTGATGACATCATATTTGGTGGAGATGATAATACATGTAAGAGGTTTGTAAAATATATGCAAAAAGAGTTTGAGATGTCTATGATTAAAGTGATTTTTCTTTCTTCCTTGGGCTTCAAATTTTTCAACTAGATGATGGTATCTTTATTTCTTAGGCTAAGTATTTCAAAGCGATGTTGAAGAAGTTTGGAATGGAGAATTCCAAACTAGTAAGTACTCTTATGGTTACTAGTTGTAACTTGAGCAAGACTAGTGAGTCTCTTGAGGTTGATCAGACTTTTTATAAGTCTATGATTGGAGAATTATTGTACTTGACTACTTCTAGACTTGATATTATGCATGCAGTCTATTTGGTTTCTAGATATCAAGCTAGTCCTAAGAAAACTCATAAAAAAAGTAGTAAAAATAATATTCAGATATTTGAAGGGTACTTTGGATTATGGTTTGTGGTATAATAAGAATGATAACTTTTCCTTGACTGCTTATACTGATGCTAATTCGGTAGGATGTATGGATGACCAAAGAAGCACCAGCATAAGTGCATTTTTCCTAGGAGACAAATTGGTCTCTTGGTTTAGAAAGAAGCAAGACTCAATGTCCTTATCCATAGAAGAAGTTGAGTATATTGCTGCAACATCTTGTTGCACCCAAGTTGTTTAGATGAAGAAAACTTTGAAGGATATAAATATGGTGTATGATGAACCCATTCCCATATTATGTGATAATACTAGTGCAATCAAAATTTCCAAGAATTTGGTGATACATTCAAGGACCAAACACATTTCCATCTGGTATCACTTTCTAAGGGAGAAGATTGCAAAGCAACAAGTCAGATTATAATATGTTCCTATTAAGGATCAGATTGCAGACATCTTTACTAAGGTTCGTTCAATGGATACTTTTGAGTATCTCCCATAGAAGTTAGGGGTTGTTGCCCCTCCTTTTTCTAACTAGATGCATAGATGGTGCATCTATCTAGGGGGAGAAATTTGTGTCATATCCTTTTCTCTTGGATTTATGTGTGCTACCTCTCAAGGAGAGTAGGTAGTTGGTTGGTTGCAACTCATAGGGGGAGCATGTATAGTTGTTTGGAGAAGAAGTGTTGTTGATCAAAGGGGGAGAATGTGTTGATGATTCAAATGAAGATCTTTTTTCCCTTTGTCCTTGATGTCAAAGAGGGAGAATGTGTAGGTGTGTGTTTCCATCAATTCCAAAGAGGGAGGTTGTTGGCATTGGTTGTAATTGATGTCAACATTTGGGAAGATTGTTGTACATGTGTTTATGAGATTTTTGAACATGTTTTTGGTATTGGTTGTCATTGATGTCAACACTCGATTGGGGTTGTCATTGATGTTGTGCTAACAATGGATTTTCTAGTGTTCATGGTTGGATGTAGTCATTCCTTATGTGGATTAGTTGTTTATGTTCATGGTTGGATGTCATGCCTTGTTTGATGACAATTAGAGTTGTATTGTGTATGGTTGCTAATAGAAGAGATGATATTATGATGATATATATAATTAAGATGTGGATTAGAAGTAATGCTAAATTTGGAGAGATGTTGTTGATGGTCTCTAGTATGTTGTATTCTCTCCCCTATTGTTCCTGAGGAAGTATGTGTGGCTACAAGGATTTTCTAGTTTCTGCATGCTGGTGAAAGGTCTTATCCTAGGAATTTGCTTTAAAGAATATTTGGGAGAATGCACCACATTCATTTACCTTTTAAGATGTTTTCTTGTGGTTTAGGATTTAGTGTTTATGTTCTGTGGATTTTGCACTCCTCTTTTCAGGTCACTAGTGTTGTCGAGGAAGTTTTTGGTAATTATAGAAGGTTGGCAATTTTGTTGGTTTCTGAACTAGTCTGGAAAATGCTCTGCATTTCTCTACATTGATGTTTTTTTTCTTGTAGCTTGGTGGATGTGCTCTTAGTTTCTGAACTAGTCTAGAAAATGCTCTGTAGTTCTATTTGGTTTTCAAGTAATGAAGTGTTCTACAAGTTGATCTATTAATTTTTTTGTTCTTTTGGGATAAAGTGTTCAGTTTTTGTTTAGTTTGTGGTGGTTGTTTGTGGTATGACAGTGTGAAATAAGAGTATGGAAGTTTTATTGGATGTTCATGGAACATTTCCTTGTCGTTTGCATGTCAACGGTTGATCTCTTTGGTGTCGCATATTATTTACAGTTAGTTTTCTAGAAATTTGTGTATGTCTAGCTAATAGGACTTATTTTCTTGCTTGCATTATGTGCTTAGAGGTCTGCACTAGCATTTTAGGTTGTGTTAAGATGTATTTGGGTCCTGATCTATCTTGTTGAGAACCACATTGAATAATTTTAGTTAAAGATGTGATTTTGGGCCAACTAGTATTGTGCTACACATTTCATCTACATGTTTCTTTGTTGTCAACTTGGGTTGATGTGTGCTAGTGTGTGTGTTGTTTGGGATCACACTAGAAATTGTAATAAAGATTTTTTGGTTCCTCTCTATCTCCTGGATAGGACCATATTATGTTTGGTGGTCGACTTGTTGAGGTTATTGTTTATCTTATGTCCTAGATGACCTAATTAGTGTTTTGTGATATTGTAGAGGATATAAATGAAAGATAAAATTAGTTGCAAGTTGAATGTGAGAGTGGTGGTGTGTGAGGATGGATTGGTAAAGTGAATTGTAAAAAAGAAGAGCCATATGAGCTTTAACACCTCATTTAGTAGAGTGTATTATTGACAAATGTTATAATTTTATATATTCATGTATCCTTCTATAAGAAAATGAGTCTCTTCAGTAGGTCCTTGTATTTTTTTGTCTTTTCCTGAGGTTGTACACCTTAGTACTACATGTCCTTTGTATCTTTCCCTAAGGTTGTGTGCCTTAGTCTGCAAGTCCATAGGCAGTGAGCATTAAAATAAATTGTAATTTTTTAATTAATGAACTTCCTATATTGAGAGATATCTCTTCGTGGTTTTTCCCTCCTTGGGTTTTCCACGTAAATTTGGTGTTATCTTGTGCATGTGTGTTGATTGCTTTATCTTTCATTTTTTTTTATTTGTTTAAGTGTTGATAATCTTCTCATAAGTTTTTGATCCTATTAAAATTTTGAATTTTGTATATTGCTAAAGTTTTTAAGATCTGTAGGGTTTAAGTTTTTATAGATACTAATTCACCACCCCCCCCTCTTAGTATCCAGGTCTTTTCAATATTTTTAATATGTGTGTAAGGGGAAAATTGAGATGTTAAGGAAATCAAACATAAATGAATTAAACAAGATTTAATTCAAACAAAAGACAAATTCCATACCCATTACTCATGAAATGAACAATACAAGATTACTGAATTCAATGAACTAAGTATTAGCAAACAAAGAACAAACAAATGAATTCAAATAACTAATA
>VDFB02345471.1:0-14997 GCA_007258455.2 Sequoia sempervirens
ATGAAATGTTTTCATGTTTTTATAGAGGTTACTTCTAGAGGTCAAAGGAGAAAATAGGCTACATTTTTGGTGTAGTTTTTTTGAGATTCTTCCAGTGGTATCATCTGCAAATCTTGATGTCAAGTCATGCACTCATGATCTATTTTATTATAATTGGTATCAGAGTTGGGTCGCGAGTTCGAATCTTGTGGTCACACTAGGGGGGATTGTTGGAAGCTCGATGGTTCCACCCCTTAGTCAATGCTAACCACATGATTTTTGATATGGTTTAATTGCCTCTCATGGATCTTATCTGACCCTTGTATCAGGAAATGACAGGTCAAACTTTTGGTGCAATGACAAGGCCAACTCACATAGATAGTATGAATGTAATGATAACATTTTGGTTACTTACATAGTAAGAACCCAATTGGTTGGTTACACCTCAGGTGAATTTGGATATTGTTATGTATCCCCCACCTACAATTATATCAACAGTATGAATGTCTTGGAAGCCTTTTGTTTCATAGAAAGTAAGAATGTAATGGAGTTCACCTTCAAAATATATAACTCTTAGTTATAGTATAAATTGGATTTGAATTTCTTCATATGATTGAAAAAAAGAAATGCACAAAATAATTGCAGATTGGAAAACACAATGTGGGTTGTCAGTTGTTTCATTTTGCATGTTTAAATCTAAACGGTTGGGAGCACGGGGAGGAATTGTAGGTGGGGGATACATAAAATTAACCAGATTGACCTAATGATTGACTAACCAATTGTGTTGTTATGTGTAGAGGGTTTTACAACACTATGTGGGTTGCAGGTTTCTTAACACCCAATGTTTTCCAATTTCAAACATTCTTGCTATCTACAAAGCAAAAGGTTCTCAAGAAAATCAACTTGTAAAGGGTTTTAGAATAGTATGTGGGTTGTAGGATTTATAACACCCAATATTTTCCAACCTGGAATTTCACAAAATAGTCTGAATGTCTTGAAAAGATTTTTCTATTTAGACAATACAAATGTAATGAAAGACAACTTCAAAATTTACCACAACTGTTAGTTACGGTAAAAATTACAATTCAGTATCTTCATGTGATTGAAAAATAAATACAAAAAATATTTGTAGGTTGGAAAACATAGTGGGTTGTGAGTTATTTCATTCTGCAGGTGGGGATACATAATTGAAACCAAATCGAGCTGAGGGGTGACTAACCAATTGGGTTGTTATGTGTATAGGGTTTTACAACACTATGTGGGCTGTAGGTTTTATAACACCATCTCTTTTCCAACCTGCAATTTTTTTGACAGTATGAATGTTTTGAAAACCTTTTTTATTTAGATAATGTAATGAACAACACCTTCAAAATTTATCACGTCTTAGGTAGACTAAAAATTGTGTTCCAAATTCCTCTTATGATTGAAAAAAGATATGCTTGCTTACAACAGACGGTGCAATAAATTTTGGAACTTTAACTGTCCGTAATACTTACAACTGTTTTACGTTTTACAGCCAGCTAGGGATGTGTACTTTAAAACATAAAGTGCTTCATATAGTGATGAATGTTGTTGAGATGGTCAACACACCTGACAGGGTGTGTAGTGGCACATCTCCTTCAAGATGGTTGCGTTCAACAGACGTGTGGGTAAGATCCACTAATTACAAGATGCAATCAAATGTATAATTTTAATCTTTGACAAATAGTTACGATGTTGACTAGAAAGTGGGAATGCTTTAATCAAGAGACAACAACTATTGTACAAAGGATGTCCCTTCGTTTTAGGAGAACGTTGAAGAATCAGGCAATGACATGTTCAGTAATTGATTTTGAACTTCCAATTACCCTTTACTTCCAATGCATCAATGAAAATGCTTTACAATTTTAGTTAGAAAATTTCATGTCTATTACGAATATGTTGATTTTTACAATATATCATTCCTTCGATTCAGGTTGATAATTGGGGAGATGATCACACTCTTTCCATAGCCCACAAAAAAGAGGAAGAGCGTGCAAGGGGTGACCCTAAGGATGATAAGGGTGTGAATGAAGCACGAGGTGATGTGGAGGACGAGAAGGTAGATATAATAACTCAATTATTGCATCATTTGGTTGTGTGTATATGTTGTGCATTCAATTTATTTTAATATCAAATATATTATGCTATTTTATTTTCTAAATTTGTTGTGCGATTTTCTGTTGAATACAAAAGAGAAGTGGAGAATGTGAGATACATATATTATTTTATTTTAGAACAATGTACAAGAAAATTTCATGATTGGAAATTGTTCAACATGCATAGGATTCAGGATCACCACCGTCTTATTCTTATGCCACAAAAGTGTGGACAAAGTGCATCAAGGGGGAACCAAAATGCCCACCTCCTCCCCCTATGAAATTGAAAAAGTATCTTCAAAAGAAGGTGGATTACATGGAACTTACCAACTGAACAAAAGTGTGTTATTGAAAGGGTTTGTACAAAGTATAGTAAAAAAAAATTTCGTATACTTCCTAAGGAAGAAAAGGATGAGGTGAAGGAGAAAATGGTGTTATACAACAGTGAGGAGAACAAGGAGAAAAGAAGGAAAAAATAATTGTTGTTACAAGAGAAAAAGAGAAAGGAAGGAATGGTAATGTGAATTGAATTGTTAAATTTGAATTTTGGTTGGTTCATTTTTTTTTTGTTTTGATGCATACAAGGTTCACTTAATGTTAACTTACATGACATGATAGGGTGATGGTCAACAGGCGGTTGCTACCCCTAAGCAAATTATTGTTCATTTGGGAGAGGAAGTTGTGCCCACAAAAGCACAAGATGATGTTGTTCCTCCCAACTCGACGTCTAACATTGAGAAGAAGGAGTATACACGGTCAAAAGTTTCAAGGCATGCTCACATGAAGAAACAAGAACATACGGTGATTTCAAAATCTTCTGTTTAAGTGTGTTTTGATTATTTCAATGAATTGGTTGCATGCATGTGAATTTGATGTGATGTTTCAATTCCTGCTATTACAGGGAAATGATGAACAATGAAGTGTTGGCCTCGAGCAAGGTACTATTGATTTGGAAGATGAAGTAGTGCCCATGAAAGCACAAGATGATGTTGTTCCTCCCAACTCGATGTCTAACATTGAGAAGAAGGAGTGTACAAAGTCAAAAGTTTCAAGGTGCCCTCACATGAAGAAATGAGAATAAAAAGTGATTCTAAATCTTCTATTTAATGTTTATTTTGATTATTTCAATGAATTGGTTGCATGCATGTGAATTTGATGTGATGTTTCAATTCCTGCTATTATAGGGCAAGGATGAACAATGAAGTGTTGGCCTCGAGCAGGGTACTGTTGATTTGGAAGATGAAGTAGTGGCCATGAAAGCACAAGATGATGTTGTTCCTCCCAACCTAGCATCTAACATTGAGAAGAAGAAGGAGCATACATGGTAAAAAGTTTCAAAGTGCCCTCACATGAAGAAAAAGAACAAACGATGATTTTGAAATCCTCACATGAAGAAACAAGAACAAACAGTGATTTCAAATTCTTTTGTTTAATGTTTGTTTTGATTATTTCAATGAATTGGTTGCATGCATGTGAATTTGATATGATGTTTCAATTCCTACTATTACAGGGCAAGATGAACAATGAAGTGTTGGCCTCGAGCAGGGTACTGTTGATTTGGAAGATGAAGCTTAGTGCCCATGAAAGCACAAGATGATGTTGTTCCTCCCAACTTGATGTCTAACATTGAGAAGAAGGAGCATACACGGTCAAAAGTTTCAAGGTTCCCTCACATGAAGAAACAAGAACAAAAAGTGATTTCTAAATCTTCTATTTAATGTTTGTTTTAATTATTTAGTGAATTGGTTGCATGCATGTGAATTTGATGTGATGTTTCAATTCCTGATATTTTAGGGAAAGGATGAACAATGAAGTGTTGGCCTCTAGCAGGGTACTATTGATTTGGAAGATGAAGTAGTGGCCATGAAAGCACAAGATGATGTTGTTCCTCCCAACCCAGTGTCTAACATTGAGAAGAAGAAGGAGCATACATGGTCAAAATTTTCAAGGCCCCTCACATGAAGAAACAAGAACAAAAGATGATTTTGAAATCTTCTATTTAATGTTTGTTTTGATTATTTCAATGAATTAGTTGCACAAATCTGAATTTGATGTGACATTTCAATTCCAACTATTACAAGGAAAGGATGAAAAATGAAGTGTTGGTCTTGACCTTAGAGGATGTGGTGCAAATGGAACTGGGAGATGATATAGGGATGGACTGGTGATGTGAGAGCACTAGCCTTAAGTGGGGATAGGTAATAAAGATGGACATGGGGACAGGGAGAGTGTTGGCCTACAAGGGGGAGATGGTAATAAATATGGACATGGGGATGGGGAGAGCATTGGCCTACAAGTGGGATAGGGTAATAAAGATGGACATGGGGACGGGGAGAGTGATGGCCTACAAGGGGGAGATGGTAATAAATATGGACATGGGGACATGGAGAGCACTGGCATGCCATCTATATCAGTAACAAACACAAAAAAAATCCATTCTTATGTTCCAATTTCTCTATGAATCCTTTACTATGTCGAATTATGATTGATGTTAATGAAATTTCCATTGTGGAAAAATCTTGTTAATGAGGAGAGGATAGATATTGAGGGCATCACATTTAAGGTCAATGATCACATTGACCTTTGGTGGTGGTGTAAACTAGTTGGCAAAGGAATTGTAAGTGTTTCCAGTAGATATGCTACTTGCCACACCATTTCACTCCCACAAGGTTGTGTGAGAGTCAACATTGTTAAGGCCATTGCTGGTGACTACAGACTACCTTATAAAAGTCCTGTCACAGATAATATCAAAGAGTGTGTGGGTGACTTCACGATATGGAAGCTCTTCGAATTAAAGCCTTATCTTTCAGAGGTACATATGAATGATTTATTTCTATATATATCATATTTCCTTATATTTGCTTCCATCCATATGTTAATTGTTCAAATTATTTCTCTAAAGGTGTTCAAAGTGTGAATGACAAAGCAAAACCTAATATGTTGTTTCACATTCATCATCAGCAAGGGTTCATGGAATTGGAATCACCCCTCCCAAAACACACAACAACCCAAAGAAACGTGCCATATATTATGAAGGAATGTCCTCAATTGCAAAGAATAGGCAGTGTAGGAGATGATGAGATAGGTTGACAATACTCATTGTGCATTGTGGGTTTCATCATTTGATTCTTAAACAATTATGGTGTAGACATTTATTATTTTCATATATGTTTGAACACTATGTTATACATTTCATATTAGACTTTTCATGGAACTCTATAATTACATTATAAAAAATGTGAAATAATGGTGGGAAATGCCACCTAAAGTGTTATTGTTTATGTTATCTTGCTTATAAATGAAAAAAAAAAGTTGACATGTAAATCATTTGACCTCAAAAAATTTGAATATAGCAGTGAAATGGTAATCAATAGACTAATTGCATACATTGTATTCAATATAGTATAGAAATAAATGTTATGTGTATGTATATGTATGTATCTATGTGGGCAACTATTTGCACTATTAGAAAACACAATGTCTCCTCTTAGTTATTTCCTTATGAAAAGTTTTTGTTTTATTATGAGCAAGAATGTAATGAATTCCACTTTTAAATTTTAAAACAACTCTTTGGTACAGTAAAAATGGCATTTCCCTTTTTTCATCTGATTCGAACAAATAAAATGCTCACATTATTTGCAGTGTTGGAAAACATACTATCCCCTGTCAGTTATTTCCTTATGAAAAGTTTTTGTTTCCTTATGAGCAAGAATGTAATGCAGTCCATTTTTAAATTTTAGAACAACTCTTTGGTACAATAAAAATGGCATTTCCCTTTTTTCATCTGATTGGAAGAAATAAAATGCTCACATTATTTGTAGTGTTGGAAAACACATTGTCCCATTCCAATTATTTCATTATGAAAAGTTTTGTTTCATTATGACCAAGAATGCAATGAAGTCCACTTTCAAATCTTGAACAACTCTTTGGTATAGTCAAAATGGCATTTCACTTTCTTCATCTGATTGGAACAAATAAAATGCTCACATTATTTGCAATGTTGGAAAACACAGTCTCCTCTCAGTTATTTCCTCATGATTTTTTGTTTTGTTTCGTACACTCCAAAAATGTAATGAGTCCACTTTAAAATTTTAGAACTCTTTGGTACAGTAAAAATGACATTTCCCTTTTTTCATCTAATTGGAACAAATAAAATGTTCACATTATTTGTAGTGTTGGAAAACACATTGTCCCATGTCAGTTAGTTCGTTATAATTTTTTTTGTTTCATTGCAACCAAGAATGTAATGAAGTCCACTTTCAAATTTTATAACAACTCTTTGGTACAGTAAAAATGGCATTTCCCTTTTTCATTTGATTGGAACAAATAAAATGCTTACATTATTTGCAATGTTGGAAAACACACCGTCTCCTCTCAGTTATTCCCTCATGAATTTTTTTTTGTTTCGTATGATCCAAAAATGTAATGAAGTACAACTTCAAATTTTAGAACAAATATTTGGTGACATAAATATGGCATTTCCCTTTTTTCATTTGATCGGAACAAATAAAATGCTCACATTATTTGCAGCATTGGAAAACACACTATCCCATGTTAGTTAGTTCATTATGAAAAGTTTTTGTTTCATTACGACCAACAATGTAATGAAGTCCACTTTCAATTTTATGAAAAAATATTTCATACAATCAAAATGGTACTTCGCTTTCTTCATCTGATTGGAACAAATAAAATGCTCACATTGTTTGCAGTGTTGGAAAACACATTGTCTCCTCTCTATTATTCCCTCAAATATTTTTTATTTTGTATGCTCCAAAAATGTAATCAAGTCCATCTTAAAATTTTAGAACAACTCTTTGGTGATGTAAATATGGCATTTCCCTTTTTCCATATGATTGGAACAAATAAAATGCTCACATTATTTGCATTGTTGGAAAACACACTGTCCCATGTCAGTTAGTTTGTTATGAAAAGTATTTGTTTCGTTATGAACAAGAATGTAATGAAGTCCACTTTCAAAATTTTGAACTCTTTGGTACAGTCAAAATGGAATTTCATTTTCTTCATCTGATTAGAACAAATAAAATGCTCACATTGTTTGCAGTGTTGGAAAACACATTGTCTCCTCTCAGTTATTTCCTCATGAAAAGTTTTTGTTTCGTATGCTCCAAAAATGTAATGAAGTACAATTTTAAATTTTAGAACAACTCTTTGGTATAGTAAAAATGGAATTTTACTTTCCTTGTCTGATTGGACCAAATAAAATGCTCACATTGTTTGTAGTGTTGGAAAACACACTATCTCATGTTAGTTATTTCATCATGATTTTTTTTTGTTTTGTATGCTCCAAAAATGTAATGAAGTAAACTTTAAAATTTTAGAACAACTCTTTGGTACATTAAAAGTTGCATTTCACTTTCCTCATCTGATTGGAACAAAAAAAATGCTCACATTATTTGTAGTGTTGGAAAACACATTGTCCCCTGTTAGCTATTTCGTCATGAAAAGTTTTTATTTTGTACGCTCCAAGAATATAATGAAGTCCACCTTCAAATTATAGAATAACTCTTTGGTACAATAAAAAATGGAATTTCCCTTTCTCCATTTGATTGGAACAAATAAAATGCTCACATTATTTGTAGTGTTAGAAAACACACTATCCCATGTTAGTTATTTCCTTCCGTTATAGTATTGCAGTGTTGCAATACTATGAATGCAATGGAAACCTTACAAATCAGACCTTAAACAAATAAAAACTTTTTTTTGGTTGATTCAATATTTATCTTATGCTCTGGGATTATCCTTCATCATCTTTCTAAAGTGTTGAATATTTTATATAAAGCATAAAACATGTTGTCCTTATTTTTGCACTTCTTTTAACTTGTATCATTATATTTTGATTGGCAAGTGCTTAATCATATCCAAAATGTATTGAGCCTTGTTATAGTCATCAAGTATATTACTTGTGATTTTTTTGTATGAAATTTTGTGACATTGCAATGCCTTTACTTTTCAATATAATGTCAAGCTTATTGTGTGTTTGCAAAAGTATAAAATGTGTGTATATAAAACACAATTGTACCATATGAAGTCTTAATTATTACTACAAATTATTCTTGGATATAATGTTAGTTCTTGACATACATTCAAATGAATTTTCTACTTGTAATCTATGGGTTAAATATGTTCTCTTCTAGCATGCATGGTGGATCATTTTATTCCAAGAGCGGTACCTATTCATGGGGTTATAAAGTCATACCATACCAAAGGAAACACAATATCTTAATAATAAACAAATTTGACTTGGACATAAGCAAACAACACAAATATCATATGAAAAAACTAAGTGTAGTTATTTATCCATCTAAAAAAAACTAAAAAATCATATGTAATAGATAACTAATCATTACAAAAAACAAAAATCATATTCCTTATGGTAACCACAGTGTGTTATGTATAACTGTCCATAAAAGTTCCAAACAACACTATAAATATATAGCATGGCAATGAGTGTGAGGCAATCGCTAATGATATCAAAATGCTACTGAAATTGGATACAATATCTAAAAACTTTGCAAACATTGTCAGCAGGTCAACCATTTATGAATAGGTAACATTTCTGCATTGTCACTATCAAGAAGAATTATGTGCACTATGATTGTCAAGTTATACTTCACTGGGTATCCCATAATTCATGAGTATCAGCCTGAATGACAGTTTGACATAGTGCACCTCAAACCTGATAGTGTAGTTTAATTTGAACACATCAAGCAACCATTCCTCGATAGGACCCATGTGATTACTAATTCGAGATTCCCCCTTAAGGAATCTCATAGATTTTATGCTCAACTCATTGGGAAGGTTGTACTTCTAGATGATTACTATTGGTTTAATGGATACCTTACAAATGCATCCATCTAGGAAAAGGTCTCGAGTCTCTTAGTAAAAACGATTGTCCAGTCATAGAAATTTACAATTTCTATTTCTAGATTGTGATACTTAATGTCCATGCTCATTTTCACCCATACACCAAAGACGCAGTTAAAGAAATGAGCACATTTATGAAATTTGACCTCAATGCACTTTGGCCCATTTTTGTCAATTCTCCTTAACATATTTTCCCTCAACTTGTATGGTCGGAGACTCAATTCCTCTATCCGAGCGAGGACATTACATGGAAGATACAGGTGGTAGTTGGTAAACCAAATAGGGACCCATGTTTCTGCATTGTGTGACATCTTGTATACCTGCATCAAAGAAATTATTAGCTTTCACATGTTGACCATACGAAGCAAAATTATATAACACATAACCCAAAGTGTTTTCCACCTCCCAATATGTTGTGCATTTTTTTTGTTAATCATACGAAGAAATGGAAATGCAATTTTTTGCTCAAACAAATAGATGTGGTACATATTTCTAGTACATGTATTGAATTAAGAGATTCTACCTATTCTTGAGAGGTTGACCTTTCACCAAGCAAAATCAAATAACATAGAACCCACTATGTTTTCCATCCTACCAATATGTTGTGCACTTTTTTGTTAATCATACAGAGAAATTGAAATGCAATTTTTGCTGAAACAAACAGATGCGGTGCATGTCCAAGGTACATGTATTCACTTAAGAGATTCTACCTGTTCTTCAAAAATTGAGGAAGGAGTGTGTGTATTATGTGTAATGGGAAAATGGAAATGCACAATTGGAGCAGAAGGTACTAAAATGCCTGAAATGAAAAATAAAACACCTAAAAAAACACTTGAAAAGAAGTAGAGTAGAGTGAAAATTGACTAAAAATTGCTTGATGTTAGATAGATGTTAGTGCAGAAATAGAGAATCAGTTGGGTGGAGACATGAAAGTCTAATGTGAAAATTGTAGAAAACTTGTGTGAACAATTTTTTAGAAGTTACAACTACATTCTCTAATTAGAAAGACTCTTAATGCTGACCAAAAAGAGGCTGCAAAGCTACATAAAAATATTAAAGAAGGTGCATGTGCAGTATGTGCAATGGAAAAATGGAAACATACAAGTGGAGTAGCGTGTACTAGAATGCCTAAAATTAAAAAAGGAATCTGCTATGAAAACACTTGAAAAGAAGTGACCAAAGTGAAAGAGATAGATAGTGATTTGATTGAACAAATTCTTCTTGCTCTTTTGAGGAAGGAGCATGTGTAGTATGTGCAATGGGAAAATGGAAATGCACAACTAGAGAAACAGGTACTAGAATGCATGGAATGAAAAAGGAATCCATTGTACAAGCACTTGAAAAGAAGCAATGAAGAAAAATAGAATCAGTTGGGTGGAGACATGAAAGTTCAATGTCAAAATTGTTGACAACTTGTGTGAACAACTTTTTGAAAAGATGACACGCTTACCTACAGATGAAGGTTCATTGATGGATGCTTCTACACTCCTTAGTAACTCTTCAAGAAGCATCAGAGTGAATGAACGTTGGCTGACATCAGCCTATCACTGTAACCAAATTTTTATATGGAAGCACTCTATTGCATAATGTCATACCAAAAAATGGACTTACCTATGTATAGTTGTTAAATTGGAACCATACCTTCCATTGGGTTTACACTTGTGAAAGATAGTTGCTGACGAGGACTCCTTTCCACACATTATAATGTTGAAGAGAACAAAAAAAACCAAAAAAAATTAGAAAGTTTATGAGGTGGTAGAAGCCGATTAATGGAAAAAGAAATCTACAATACCATTCTTATTACAATATAGAAATTGAAACGGGTTTTCTCATAGTCACCCGTATTAGATGTCGTGTTCTCTGCCCCATATATAGTAGGTGTGCCTAACGTCTTGCATTATATATTGACATTCATATTAAAGCTATTTTTTGTGGACAAGGGAAAGGAGTCACACATAGGAGTTTGACGATTTGATTGTTGTGCAACACGCTCCCTACAATGGGTTGCACATCGAGGACAATCCTTGCTTGCACTAAACCATGGATGCATACGAACAGTGCTAGTTGTAGCTTCATCGAGATCATGAATGAATTCAAATGACAATGCATTGGACTGTTGTAGATCCTGTAGAAACCTCTCGACACACTATGCATATGACTATACTTTTTCTAGACACTAGGGAGGGTTACACATCACTTTCTTCAAGATTTCATTTGTGTCATTCCAAATAAAATTTTTCTACAAATGTTCATCATGTTTGTGACTGATAGAAGGAGCTTGTGTAGGGGTGAGAAGATTAAGATTGCTTTCTTGGATGCCCCCTTGTGAGAATGTCTTGTTCAAATCTGTCCCTCTATCAATGGCTTCACCTTCGTCATCTAAATGAAAAGACACAAGAAACTTGTATTAGGTAGTAGAAAATGAAAAACACAATTGTCTCCTATAAAGTAATGCACTTCAAATTGAAATTCACTTACCATGGACCACCCCTTCAACATCAGATGATCTTTTAGTCAGTTCGACAACCTTAAGGACATGTTTACAAATGTTCCCCTGCAAACTCCAAGGGAACTCACAAAAAAAAGGTGCTCGCCAAATCTTTGAACAAGGTAGTGGTCACACCCACTTTGAATTTTCACCCAATGCCATGCAGGATGTGTTTCATCCATAACACAATCATCATCTAGAATTTCCTTCACCATCTCCAAACTAGATTTAATATTTCGAATCTTATAGTTCGTCAAAAAACCATGATACTGCAACCTTTTCTTTTTCCTAAAGAATGGTTCCAATTTATACACAAGTGTGCAATACAAATAGTCCATTTTCCTTGTGCATTTTTTTTATGATCACATAAGTATTGAGTTTTCAATGTGCAATGGTATGATTTGATGGCAACATTTGTATCATGGTTGGCATGCAGGAATAGTCGACAATTTTTTGTCCACATGGTTGTGAAAAAAGCAATAGTCAAGTAAACCATAATGTATTAGAGGTAATGTTGAAGAATGTGAATGGTGCAAAATGAACAAGGTGATAGAAAATTTCAACTCACCAATTTGACCATCTCCTTTGAACTAGGTCTTCTTGAAGTATTGTAAAAAATGGGGCTGATCATTGAACTCATCAAAGAAATTGTTCAATAGCCGAGTGATGTTGACTTCGCTATCACCGATCACCATCATGATCGTGCCAAGTCTATGGAAGATTGCCATTGCCCTTTCCTTGGCTACACACTTATGTACATTCTTTAGCCAAGCCCTTCAAATGTTCCAAATGCATAAAAGCACATGACATCCAAAGACAACCCTAATAGACAATACAAAGGATATTGTTTAGCGCTCATCTGTATGTTAAAGTGGCATTGAAAATAAATAAAAAATGATAAAGCTACCCAAATCAACAAAAAGATGCACTTACTGTATGGTCTAAATTTTTGCAGTGGCATCATCAGTAAAAAATGCATTGATTCTCCAATCAGGTCTAGCTCTTCTTCCATGGGAATGCACCATGTCTAGCTAGCCAAAATTTGTCCTAATCTTGTTTCATGAGGATACTACCCATGGAACGAGCACACCACTTTGTTGCTCGTCGAAAATGAGCAAAGTATACAATTTGTATTGTAGACATAACTATGATTGTAATCATAGTAATAGCTAAATACACTAGATCCATACAAATTAAAGCCATATTTAACTACCTAAGATACAATCCCAATGAGATATTCGAAAGCTTCAAAAACAAGTAACAATTTAAACTAAGCATGAAATAAACCATGAATACGTAAAGGAAACCTAATCTAAAACTCCAAACCTTATCCCATTGGGTGATTGGTGTCATATTGATACAGAATGACGACCCTTTCCGAATCCCTTAGATAAAATGAGCATCTAATTGAACTCCATTGATGAAATCTTAAGATAAAATAGATGAAACTATGTTATGTGTGGATGAAAAGGATGAAAAAGATTGATAATGAATGCAAGGATGAATAAAAATAGTATTCAAACAAGCAACACAACTTTGCTTTGATGGAATTGGATCCATTTCTCTCCAAAATGTGAGGTATTTATAGGAGAGAAAATGAAGAATCAAGGGTTAAGATCAAATGGATCAATCAATGGTCAATATGGAAGCAAGGGTGAAGACTCAGATCAAGGATTCTCATCAATGGATGAGAATCAAAGATCAAATGGATCAAAGAAACAATCAAGGGCTCACAATGATTCAAACAAACACACTTTCAAATTTAGAAAGTTTGTTAGGAAATAATATTCTATTTTTGGAGCCAAATAGAAGAATATTCCTTTGGAATATTCCCTATGCAAGTGGATTGGTGAGGAATATTAGTAATTAGTTAATTAAAACAAAGTTTTAATTGTGCAAGTTGAGGAATATGAGGATCATCATTAAATAATTAGTTTATTTAATGAAAAGGGGATACAAATGACATTTAATTCAATAATTTAGGATTATTTAATTAAATGAAAGGACATAAGGTGTTCAAATTAAATAATTTGCATTATTCAATTAAACAAGATGAAAGGTGAATGTGAAAGGGGGTGAATTAACCTAATTAAATTAATTAGATTAATAAATGAAAATGATGCATTTAATTAAATAACTAGGTTAGTTTAATCAAACAGGTGAAAAAAGGATGAATTTTAGGATGAAATGATGTTAGTAATCAAATTAAAGTGTGTAATACCATTTAGGAAAATTTTAAGTGTCTACATTCTTCCCCTCTTTGAAGTGAGGTACCTGTTACATTGGTTCAAAGACCGGCGCTCTTCAGATTAATGCTGCTACTTAGATCAAAAATTTAAAAATTTCTAATTTTTTGGATGCCCCACTATTGCCTTAGTGGAAGGAATTATGCTGGTACCCTACCCCCTCGAGAGATTGAGCGGAAAGGACTAGAAAGCTCAGATGTCTAATGTAGAAAGATTTTATGATGCATAGACAATCATAGACCATGGGTAGCCTCATGTACATTTTGATACATATCACATAGATTTGACACTTGGATTGAACTATTAGTAAAGATATAAGAATAAGAATAATAAGATGGATCGATTAACCATTGATTTCGAGATTGATTCAGAAGTCCAACAAGCCTATGATCATTTGAGACTTTATTAGATATGGTGATGAGATTGATGATATGCTCATTTTAGGGATTGGGATACTTCATCATTCCTTATTTTTGATATAACACATGGATACGATGCATCAGGGTATTAATAACTAAGATGGTGTTGTATCTAGTATGATGGACTTTGACTCTATAAATAGATAAGATAATGCTTGTTGACACCTTGACATACAGAAACCTCATTGGAATGTAGTTTTAGAAGTTTAGAATGTTTTGGACCAAAGCATACACAATATTCAACAATCTACTCCAAATGACCTCCCTACACACAACTAAGCAAGTATGTGCCAAGATTATTTTACAAGAATACCCCACAAGCACAACAAATGAAAGATAATGATCAATGCCCCATTCCTTTCTCTCTAAATCGTTTAGACATCATCCAAAGGTCCTTAGAATGAGTCAATAAGATAAATTATAAGAAAAGATAAAAAAAATAGTCAATGTTATTTATATCTCTTGCCAAAAGGTGTAATGTGTTTTGTACTTGTTTTTTGTTTGTGTTTCCAAAGGTTGAAGGTGACGGTCAATTTATTATGGATGGAAGTTTATTGTGGGTGCAAGAGAAATGGGATGGGTGATTTTGGAATTTTTGGAATATTTCAATGTTTTTCATATTTTCTAATATTTTGAAGTTGTTTTTGGTCTTTTTGAATGTTTATGTTTTTCAGGTTATTTGAGGTTGTTTAGGGTTTTTGAATGTTTTCCAATGTTTTTGGATTTTCATGTTTTCAAATGTTTTTGTGTTTTCTAAGTTTTCAAATGTTTTTGTGTTTTCTAAGTTTTGACCAAGACCTAAAAGGGACTGACCTAGGGCCTTAGGGGTTTATCAAAGATTAGCCTTTCCTACGTTATATACA
>VDFB02345472.1:0-21711 GCA_007258455.2 Sequoia sempervirens
AAACAAGGAGACAACAATTAACATGAAAATATTAAAATATTGGTGTAAAGGAGGGGGACCAACCACTCCAAGGTTCCAGGTCACGAAGAGCCAAGAGTAGAAGGCTACCCTAATCTACCTCAAGTTGGACAAGTGTTTATGATAGTCCTTGATGCTAAGGATATAGAATGAAGAGAACGAGCTTAGTGCTTCTATCAATCTAGTGACCCAGAAGTTATGTTTGGACTTTAAGCGAGATGGTTTACAGAACCAAGATTGCAACTCTAGATCAACTCTTTTCTAGAGGACACCAACACACAATGGGGACAACAACGTGATGCACTGGCATCTCATTGGTGCATTGTCATACGAAAAGATAGTGAAAAAGGATAGCTAAAGGTACTAAAAACCTACTAATAGCTTAGCTACTAAAGTTTGAAGTGATGACAAAAGAAAGAAATGATAGAATAACTGAAATATTAAGAGTGATGAGCTATAAGAAATGACAAGAATGGAAAGGGTAAGAGTTCAACTCACGAAAGGTCCAGTTCTCCCACAAGCTCCATAAGAACAAGTACCTACACACAGAAAAGCGGGGAAAAATGTTGGGGCTCTTTCGGGGCTTGCCGTAGACAAACCTCCATTTTGGTGTTTCCACCACCACGAACAACTAGATCGATAGAGAAATAGAAATATGAAGAAAGAATGCTAGAAAGGAAAAGATGCCAAACACTACAAGAAGCACTATGCTACTCAAATCTAATAACAATGTGATAGTGAGAAAATAATACCATCATCAACCAGAGGCACTCAAGGCCAATGAGAGAGGAATGCAAGTCTATAAATGTGGCAAAGTCGACATGGCCGCAACAATGGCGGAGGAAGTCTCACAAGACACCAAATTGTAGCTTCTATGGTAGATGTGAAGAATGCTATGATGTTGGAATGAAATAGTTGATAGTACAACAGGTAGCCAAGAAGTTGTAAGAAATTGCTCAAGAGTTGTGTAGAAGCATAAGAAAATGTCCAAAATGCATAGAGGAATGAATGAGAATGAGAGATAGTCATTTTTTAGGTGAATTTGGGAGGGAAAGAGCCATTCAAATGTTGGCTGAAGGGAGAAAATACGTTACACTTTGACCCTAATAGCAAACATAACACCTCTGTATATTTTAGAGGAAGGAATCCTGTTAGGACAACAGTGCATCGCACATAAATATTCACGTCGCATACGTGTCCCCTACAAAAATTCCCCTAATGACACTACCCCTAATGACACTACAAATAGGCGCCAAGTGGATGGAGTACAGATGTAGGATGTGGAATTACATTGTCGTGTTTGATTTTTCTAAGATGAAGGGTACAAAAGGGGAACTTGCAAAGGGGATGCAAATTCACGCCTATACATTTTTCCTTGGGAATTTAGTGAATATGAGTGCCAATGATTGTTTGGTAAAGTAGGTTGAAAGAGTTCCAAGAAGATATACTTGAACCGTTGAGGAAGCAAACTACAATCTGGCATGCTCGAAAGCACAGGTCAAGCAAATGGCTCCATAGGTACTCAGTCTTGAAGAGAGTTCAAACAAAGTGCACCGAAGGCCTGGCATACCAACGGTGAACATATCTCGTAGGATGAAAGTGCTTCATAGGTCCTCAAACTTGCAAAGAAGGCATCCCCTAGGTGCTCGGTCCTAAAGGAAGCCAAATGTGAGGGACTCTGCAGAGTCAGATTGTAAAGTAGCTTCTAATACATAAACAATTTACATGTAAGATATCAAAAAGAAGCCACACAGGCAGACAAGCAAACAGTCATGCAAACAGTCAAAAATTGAAGGAAGAGCTTTCAAAGGGGTCCCTCGGGAACCCTTCAAAAGAAAAGGGGTCCACTCAAGGGACACTTTGTTTGAAATTGCAAAAGTATTTTTCGTAAATTGATTCAACATAAAGGAATCCTTTTGACAGATTCCACTTCATTAAGGAATTCAAAAGGACGAAAGCCCCCTTGCAACCTAGGACAGTCAAAACTTCGCTTGTAGGACAAGGTTCTCCCTCCTCAAAGGAAATTTTAAATTCAAATTATTTCTTTATGAACCCATGATGAAGGAAAAATTATTAGCCACTAGGGGTCCTTGTTGAGGAATGCAATTTTTTTTGAAAAATAAAGATTTTCAAGAAGGGATTCATTGGCCACTAAATGCACCTTTTGAAAATTAAGGTAGTATGATAGCCCCCCTTACGATGGTGTGTGTCGAACACAAAGGAATGTGACATCCTAAGGAGAGAAAATCAAGAATAAAAGTGATGTTGTGGCTTACGGAACATGGTGAGATGTAACCATGGTAATGTTTTCGCACACGCGAGGGACAATACGTAAGCACCATAACATCACAAAACAAGCAAAGAAGAGAGAAAGATGTAAAGAAAGGAAATACAATAACATAACGAATGGGAGATAGGGGGATCTTATATTTCAAGGTTAGAGCTACTCATAAATATAGATAAATAGATATAATAATATGTAAATGAACTGCCGTCAACCCCCTACTGTATCAGACCATGTGAAGAAAGCACATGAAAAAAAATGAAAAATAAAAAATTGGGTGAACATGGAAGGGAGGCCTAAATGTCCCCAACACTTTGCATTGTTCCCAATTGTCAAAAATCAATACATTACAAAGAGAAGAATGGTGTGACAAATAGAGGAAGCTTTACGACATAAAAACACTCCTGCATCTAAGCACCTACAAGGGTGACAAGGGTCATCTAGGAACATATAAAACAAGCACGGGGGAACACAACATAGAAACACATACAATCTAATCTATATATAAAGAAGAGGTACCCCCTAGTCCTCATCAACCAAGAGGACATCATTCTCCTAATCTAGATCACTATAAGGGGAGGGCAGACGAGCCTACAAGGGTAGAATATCAAGGGGGTTACCCTCCAACCTTCCTGCAACAAGAGCCAAGGAAGAAGGCCCCTCAAAGTCTTCTCCACTCAGTTCTTATGAGTTGAACATCAACAATCTCGCGAAGATCACTGATAGGGCTAAGACATCGTCTATAGAGTTGAAAAAGAACTTTATAGGAGTGCCATGGGTCAACTCAACAGGTGATGGAGGTGGCACCTAAGATCCACTGCTAGCATCACTGAATGATTCAAGAGTAGTGATGAACTCCGGGGATGTTGGGGCTTCCTCTGTCATTAGGACGACACAAGCCAATGCAAAACCACCCTCCAAAGAAGGCGAACCCTTCTTCCAACCCCCATTACTAGCAGGGCCATCCTCCATATTTCGCTTCATCGGAGGATGTGAAATCCCAACAAATGAACTAGAGGGTGTGGAGGAAGAGGAGAAAATAGTGGCAAACACCACCAATGTATTCGACATGTCCACAGGTTTCAAAAAGGGTGGGATGTATAGAAGGGACATCAGAAGGGGAGGCTCAACCAAAGGAGAAATGAATACTTGCACCCTCTTTAGGTGAGGATCGCTTATGCTTGTAGGGGAAGTCGGGAGCAAGACTGAGGTGGAGAGAGAATTGAAGCAAGAAGAGAAAAAGGGGAGGACATAGTAGTAGATGTCAATGCAAGAGTTGTTGGCTCCTCTTCCTTCTTCTACAAGGTGGCCTACTCAATGGCCAGCGCCTTCCTCTGATGCTTGCTCTCATGTACAAGGTGGTTTCTATGACTCTGAGAGCTAGAGGACACGACTCGATAAGGGAAGGAAGAATTTTGTTCAACTATCAAAGTATCCATCACATCTATTTTCAATAGTGGGAGGGACTCTTGGACGGGAACAAGAGGAAGATATGGAAAGAATGATTGAACAACAGTGGGGGAGCATACTTGAGTGCCTTAGCGATGGATCTCTTCCCATTCACTACCTTAGAGGTAGGAGCAGTAGGAGCTCACGAAGGCCTAGACATAGAGGATGCTCCATGGGGACCCTTCCCCTTACCATACAAAATGGACTGAGGTACCATGGGTAAGACAAGAAGTTCAAATTTTAAACACTTGGGCTTTCACCAAGTGAGCACCATCAAACTCCCTAGAAAACACATAGGAGCAGAAGTCAATGGTGCCATAGTAGGGCGAGAGGAAGCAATAGGTGGGACAACATAAGAAGAAGGAGAGTCCTGAGCGTGGGCAGGCTTTCCCTTCCCCTTTCGAGAGGAAGAGGCAACTTGTTGCTATGCTACAGGATGAGTCATTCTCAACTATCCTTTGCTCCCTATTTTATAGCTAACCTAGTTTCAGTAAATTAGGTATGTTCTACGAGGAAGGAAGTGAACCAACTGGGGTGGGCCAAAAATGATCCAAGGAATAACCCCCATGGGATACCAATTCCTGATACCTACTGTCGTGCATGACATGAATGACACATTCGTGAGAGAACTTTAGACATTTGTGAAGAACAAAAGCAATTTCATTCATGGAAGCTAGCCAAGGGATGCCCAACTTCACCTTGAACAAATTGGATTCTAGAAATGGCATAAAAAATAGTATCCACAGCCCTAGGTCCTACTAGGATGGAAAGAAATATAGAACCATACAAAATAAGAGAGAGATCGTCGTGTGTACATATAGTAGTTTTAGTCTTCTCATATTCCTCCCTCTATAAAGAATTTAGCAAAAGAGTCTCTTTCGTGATAAATTCACGCGACTCTCAGGGTTGACTAGGATCCTTGTCATAATGTTTCCATTGAGGTGAGCAAGAATATATAAGAGAGAGGCTTTGTTATTTATGGGTAAGTCCTACGAGGTGAAAGTCATATCTGGCGAGCTAGTCGCAGGCTGGGGGGGAGGACTAGGAGTGAACAAGACCACATTTATGTATGCCAAGGCCTTAGGAGAAGTATCCGAAGGATCAATAATCAAGTTTGCAGAGAGACAAAAATGGGTCTGTATAAATCTGTAACTCACTATTTTCCTTTTCCATTGACTTATTTGCATTTTCTTTCTTACCATCAAGATAGATAGTACCGTTGTCGATGCAGTCCTGTATCTCATGACACAAGTGCATGCAAAGTTCAATATCGTGCCCGTGGACATGATGGTACTAGTAGAATGCATTTCCATCATACCAGTCAGGATAAGGCTCCTTCAAAGGTTGAGGATTTTACAATTTTATAATCTTATCCTTCAACAACTTCTAAAAAATAAAATAATAAGACTCAAATAATTTCATAAAATATTTGTTGCGCCTAAGGCCTCGATCATTAGTCACGATGACTAAAATTGCAACAGATTTACCTTTTCCTGAAATTGATACTATAGATATTCCTTCAAAATGGAGCATGAGGAGGATCCCCTGAACTAAAAAACCATCTGTTGATACTCCCACAACGCAACACATAGATGTGCAAAAGAACGATATATCATCAAGGAAAACTTCTCCTACCAAGATCATTGTAGGTTTCCTATGAATAGCTTTTGTACATCCGAGTTAGATAGTGAGTAAGAGATTCATGAAAAGAGTATTTGGCATCGTGCAATAAAATTAGTGATCTTCTCGTGCTCTCCTTGGTTACGTCAAATGAGATCCAATAAGGTCATATTCAGTCCTATATTAGCTTGGAATTGTTAGAGAAACTGATTAACTAGCTGACCGAATGAGAATATAGAATTGTCAAGCAAGGAACATTATCACTTTAATGATGCATCCTTGAGAGATCGAGGAAAACAATTAGCCATTAGAGCATCATGGTGAAAGAAATCTATACAAATTGCATTAAAAATGGATATATGTGTTTGAGGACCCCCTTTACCACCATACTTCTCAAACTTAGGAATCTCGATTCCCTAAGGGAAAGGAGTTTTTAAGATTGCTACAGATAGGGGGCTGTGTCAGAAGAAAGGTTGGAAGATGGGTTGAGTAGAATCTTGGGATAGGCTTGCTAAGTGGTTTTGCATCTGGCCCATGTTTCAAAGCAAGGCATTCAAAATGGGGTCATTAGACAATGTAGGACCAATAGAGCCACCACTAGGGCCACCATTGTACCCACCTTTGGAACCACCTCCAAAACCGCCTCTCGAGCCCCACTAGAGCCACCACCGGTGCCACTATTGTGACCCGGGATCCCCTTTACCACCATACTTCTCAAACTTAGGAATCTCGATTCCCTAAGGGAAAGGAGTTTTTAAGATTGCTACAGATAGGGGGCTGTGTCAGAAGAAAGGTTGGAAGATGGGTTGAGTAGAATCTTGGGATAGGCTTGCTAAGTGGTTTTGCATCTGGCCCATGTTTCAAAGCAAGGCATTCAAAATGGGGTCATTAGACAATGTAGGACCAATAGAGCCACCACTAGGGCCACCATTGTACCCACCTTTGGAACCACCTCCAAAACCGCCTCTCGAGCCCCACTAGAGCCACCACCGGTGCCACTATTGTGACCACCACCAAAGCCACTGTTATGACTGCCACTGGCACCACCACCAGTGCCACCACCGCTACCAAAACCACCACACTCATTCCACTGCAACCCCCATCACCAGGGGTGCCAGGAGGAGTGAAGCTAAAGCCAAGGGGTATTTTACTCGCCTTGATTGTGTGCAATTTTTGAGGAGAAGAGGAAACACTGATCAAAGGGCCTATTTCAGCCATGCATACAGATGTTGTAGGAATCAAGACACCTATCTGTCTCTTATAGGCATGGAGCACCGTCCCTTGGGAAATACCTGATCTAGTGTTATATGAAGGGATATATGCTTCAATTAGATCAGTGAGGCTATATAAGAATTATATGTTTGTCTAATCTTTTCCTAACATGTATCTCACCTCATTAACAAGCCTAGTGACTCTTTCCATATTCAATACTTTCTCCAAATGATTCCTTGGATCTAGCAATATTCTATTTAATGCCATAAGGTTGTGCACATCATTAGGGGATGCTAGAGGAGTGAGTACACGAGTGGTTTCATCAATGAAACCCATCTCAGCTACCGAAACCTCCTCTTGAGAAAAATGATCAATAGTAAAGCCTATGGTAAAGACAAAAGTGACCTTCATATCCATTTTTAAGTGTCAAAAAATCCTTCTAACAACATACCTAGAGGTCATAGACTGGGTTGTGATGCTCAAAAATACCCACAACACCTAAGTCTACAACGACCACCGAGTGTGAGGGAGAGAGTTTAGACACAAAGGAACGGATAGACGCTGTTCACATCAAGTTCACCAAAATGTAGAGGAGGGGGACTGACCACTCCAAGGATCAAGGTCATGGAGAGCCAAGAGCAGAAATATGCCCTAATCTACCTCAAGTTGGACAAGTGTTTATGATAGTTCTTGATGCTAAGGATAGAGAATGAAGAGCATTCTCAATGCTTCTATCAATCTACTAAACCGAAAGTTATGTTTGGAATAAGCAAGTAGGTTTATGGAACCCAGACTATGACTCTATCAACTCTTTGCTAGAGGATAGCAATGTGCAACGGGGACAAAAATATGGTGTGTTGGCATCTCATAGGTGCATTTTCATCCATACAGACAGACAGTGAAAAAGGACAACCAAAGGTACTAAAAACCTACTAACAACTTAATTACTGAAGTTTGAAGTGATGACGAAAGCAAGAAATGATAGAATAATTGAAATATTAAGAGATATGCTATAAGAAATGACAAGAATGGGAAGGGTAAGAGTTTAACTCACGAAAGGTCTAGTTCTCCCACAAGCTCCACATGAAAAAGTACCTACACATAGAAAAGTAGGGAAAAATGTTGGGGCTATTTCGGGGCTTGCCATAGTCAAACTCCTGTTTTGGTGTTTCCACCTCCACAGACAACAAGATTGATAGAGAAATAGAAATATGAAGAAAGTATGTTGGAAAGGAAAAGATACCAAAGACTACAAAAAACACTATGCTTCTCAAATCCAACAACAATGCGATAGTGAGCAAATAATACCACCCTCAACCAAAGGAACTCAAGGACAATGAGAGAGGAATACAAGTCTACAACCATGGCAAAGTCGACATGGCTGTAGCGATGTTGAAGGAAATATCATAAGACACGAAGTTGCAAATTTTATGGTAGATGTGAAGAATGTAGTGATGTTGGAATGAAATAGGATAGTGCAGTAAGTAGCCAAGAAATTGTAAGAAATTGCTCAAGAGTTGTGTAGAAGCATGAGAAAATGTCCAGAATTTGTAAAAGAATGAATGAGAATAAGAGATAGTAATATTTTAGGTGAATTTGGGAGGGAAAGAGACGTTCAAAGTTCGGTTGAAGCGCGCAGATATGTTACACTTTGGCCCCAATGGAAAACGTAATGCCTTTGCATATTCTAGAGGCATGAATCCTGTCAAGACATCAACACGTTGTGCAAACATCTATGCATTGCATGTGTCCCCAAGAGAAATTCTCCCACTGACACTACATACAAGCACCAAGTGGATGGAGTACAGACAAAAGATATGGAATTACGTTGTCGAGTTTGATTTTTCTAAGGTGAAGGGTGTAAAAGGGGAACTTGCAAAGGGGGTGCAAATTCATGCCTATACAATTGGTAAGTCACTTAGACCTACCTATCAAGATTCAAAAGTAGGTATGTCATATAAGAATAGTTAATCCATGGATTTAAGAAATTGATACTTGTATAATTTTGAATATTTAAATCATATCATAATTAGGATCTGCATAAATATACAATGGTTTGATTATGAGGTAAGAAGATACGACATGCTCATTGCATAAATAAATATACATAAAATAATTGATGCATATATGCAAAGTTGTGTCATGGAGTATTAGGATTTGGTAGCACACTTTTATGGTCACCATCTCCAGTGATTTTTTTAGTGGCTAATATTTGCTAATTGGCTAATAGTTGAAATTTGGGAATCCACAATTGGCTAATAGTTTGAGCTACAATGTGACTTGAATTGCCACATTTTTACAAAATTTTATTATAGACTTATTTAAAATGAAAAATAATTTATTTTATTAAAAAATTTAACTCAAAAAATTTGCCACAATATTCGATACATGATTAGATCATATTTGCCTAAATTTTATAATTATAGTATAAATCTATATTAATTTTCCAGTAGTATATCATAATTATTAGTTGCTTTAGGACCATATTTATAATCTTTAGTTTCCACCATTGATTTATAATATAATCTAATGGCCATTGTATTCCACGAGGTAAAATGTACCGATGTCTGTAATGCTCATGGGCCCCACAATTTTAGGTCTCATGAGTATTATAGATTGTGGGTAAATTTTACCTTATAGAGTACAATGAGGGTCATTAGATCAATGATCTAAAAGTAATTTTGAGCCCCATGAGAATTATGGATCATGGGTACATTTTACCTTGCAAAATAGAATGAGAACCATTATATTATATTTTAAAACAATGGTGGAAAATAAATATTATAGTCTACCCCTTCAACCTATTGATAATTTCCACCCTCGGGCCCGTACTTTTCCATGAGAATTATTTTTAGATTGGATAGATTCGTCATCATAATTAATGCGTTTTCCTATTATTTTTTAAGATTCGCCAAAATTGTCTACAAAATTTTAGTGATTAAAAAAAATTGCTGATAAAATTATTATCTTTTTCAAAAAATGAAAAGATTCGCTAATAGAAATTAATATTTTTTCCTAAAAAATGAAATATTTTCCAAGATTTTATATCTTTTTTTTGAGATGGGTTTCTTAAAGTTATCAATGACCATCCCACTTCTCCCAATATGTCATATATGTGCGTTGATACAAAGTTATGATATAATTATTGGTATTTTAGAAATATGGATAGAATCCTTGATGCATGTATGCAATATCAATATATGATATATTAGGATATTGGTGACTGTTAGTGCGAAAGGGGTACTTTATCTAACTAGTTCATTCTTAGCTAGTTCTCCACTAAAATCCTCTTCACACTAGCTTAAATTTACATAAGGATAAGGTGGCTGAGCCTTTACTAAAATGAGTTGTCACACCTCATAGGATGCCAACACTTGTCATAATCTAGTTGCATCTATCTCTCCCCTCGGCCTATATAACCAAGGCATTTCCTTTGTAATATTAATTCTCAAGCTAAATATAGTTTTGCATTCTTGAGAGGAATACAATTTATTCCTCCTCATATTTTTGGTTTTTCTTTCCTTCAGTCATTAGATTCCTGGGTAGGCTAGTTAGAAAATCTCACAATGACCAATATTTCACTTCTCTCAACATATCATACAAAGATAAAATTGAGTAGTGTTAGGAAAAAATTGAGTTGTTGGAAACTTAAAGTGCTACATTTGAAAGTGTAGATTCCCTTTTTAATGAGAAGGGAGGAAGAGTTCCCTTATGGTGATTATGAAGAGTATTATAATAATAAGATTTCTCAAATACAAATGAATGATTTTTTTTTTGATATGTAAATATATTTTTATTAATCTCAAAATTGGGTGTACAAGCTCTGCCACAACGGTGATGTGATCAATTCGGTACCCCCCACCCCTACATTCCTACCAGACCAAACTACTACCACCAGTGATCCCAACTATGCCAACCCTTACAAAATAAAAAATATATAGTAGTATTCTACTTGCTTCACCTACTATGCCATGGCCTAATCAATAGGAAACCAAAAATACATGCACAAATCCACCAAAATTTTCTTATAGCCACCCCAAAGAAAGCACCTTCACTCAGGCCGCACACCTTCATCCTGTAAGTATTCTCAAAACCGCTCCTTCCAATCCACCCCCGACACTACCTCCAAGTACATCTACACCTTCAAGAAGTCTACACCTCGCTGAGCCTGCTCTTTGTGAGCTTCTAGCTCCATACCCTTTACATCCAAGAGGAATGGGTAACGTTTCATGAGTATATGAGGTAGAAAAAATTTGGGTATGTTCCGTGGTCACAACATACCCATGCCCAACTTTGCAATAATTATGGAATCTTTGACCCCTCCCAGTAAGTCCACCATGATCAAATTTTGAGCCATAAGTAGCACCAATGCTTTTGGAAGATGCAAACCTCCAAGAGTGCCACAAAAAAATGCAAGGCAATGTCCGTGTTTGTGTGGTAACGCTCAATGGAAGCCATGGATTATTTTCCCAGGATAAACTTTGTCACTCCAAAGGGTCCCAATCCTTAAACAAAAAACACAATCTACTTTCAATTATCTTCCCCAAGAATTCCTAGAGCTTGTGTGTGACCATCAGATGAATAAGTGTCTCCATGTCCTCCACCTAGAAGCTTACCCAAAATATTGTCTACTGTTTGTGTGTGCAATGTCAATCACCTTCCTTCATTTTAAAAACCCACAAAATGTGCTCTCATAAATGCACCATGTCACATTATCAAGAGAAAACGTCCTTTCCCCCACCTTGGGATAGTCACAACCATACTTATTATTATTTGAAAAAACTCAACATTTATTATCATCCTTTCCTCATTGGCTCTTGTACCGCACCAACTAGATGAATGTTATATGCCAGCTCTCATAGGGCTAGGCCAGTGCACAGATCGAATGTACCTTTTCTCCCTTGAGAGTTCAACCTCGTGCGACACTTCTCAACTATACTCGTGACTCCCATGTGGACAAGCCCTTTCAAGTTCTCAGATTACGCCTCTTTTCTTACGAGTCCTCCTTCCATGAGGAACTCAACTTCTACACGCGCACCATGGAATAGTACACCTGCGAGTTGTTATGAGCTCTTCTGCTTGCATGGTCTGTCCATGTCTAACTTTTTTCACTTTCTTGAATGGTTGTTGCATCCTATGCAGACTTGGTGATTCCACTGAGTTCTTCATCCTTTGTGCCTCCCATAAGACAATTGATTACTAAACTCGTCCACCTTGAACTCTGAGTTCACTCTTCATGTAGACTGGCTCCCTGAGTGCTCTTGGATCCAATGCCAAACTCACGAGGAGTCCCTTTTAGCTCTTTTGAGGACTTGACTTCCCCCTTACTGCATTGAGCCCGAGATCCATTGATCACCCGATCCAATGAATTCAAGGACTGTGCACCTTGATCTCGTTTGATACCTACTTAGCTGCTTCCCAAGTCCTACTTGGTTCCACCTTTCAAATAGCATCCTATTGCATCATGCAACCCTTGTTAAGATCTTGCACCAACGATACCAATCCGGACATTCTAAATCCCCTCCTTGCTGCCCCATTCCTGGGTGACCAACAACCTTACTGGCATCCATCCTTGCTCCAACTATACCCCATACAGATGAATTCGACCCTTGAGTTCCCCACTTGGTCCTATTGCAGAGGAATGGGATCTTCCCCAAGAGTATGCCGACACTCAATAACACTCGTGGTGCCCATGTGTGCCTTGCACGACATGGCCCAACTCTTCTTGCAGGGATCATACTCTGTGCGACTCCTTGACTTTGCACACCCAATGCTAAGAACTAGCCTTTGCTCTTGTGTCCCAGGCTCATATGAGATTGCCTTACTGAAACCTCCAACATAAGCTCTAGACTTACTCGACACTGCTAGAATGTACTGAGCCATCCCAGGCTTACTATTGCTGAATTAGATCTATAGCTCGCCCAACCTTGTGTCTCACCTTACCTCATCACTTGGGACGAGTTCCAACATCTAGCTCCCTTGGTAGCACACCTTAGAGCTATCTCATGTTGGCCCTATTACTTGCTTTCACAAGGTTCAAGATGTTGAGCTGACCACACAACCCCTCTCATCATGGCTAGGGAAGAACGATATATTTCCTCATCCCTAATAACCATAATGGACATCTGAGTCACTTGCTTGACTCGAGGTGGGATCTACTTCTATTTCACTCCTGGAAGGAAGAGCACGAGACACCCTTTCCATTTGGTATCCTGCCATGAACTCTCAGTGCAACTTGATTGCATCCCTATGGTGCTCCTTTCTTTCGAACAACCATACCTCCCTATATAAGCTATTAGTACAAATCCCACACAGTCGTAGGTTGACACCAGACTTTGGGCAGATACCCCCATTTCTACTTTTGTGCCCCACACTACTTCATAGCCCATAGGAACTTTCACTTTGCAATGCAGACTCTCTCTAGCCTAACTAACTCTTGGATGAGTCCAACTCACCTTGTAGAGTTGAACCACACTGTACAACCTACCTTAACTCCTTTATGCTCCATGTTGCCTTCTACCCACGCTACCTCAAGTAACTTGGCCATCTCGTTAGAACCATGCTATCCCAAATCACCTTAGCACTTTTTGCGACACTAACACCAAGCGCCTAACTTCCAATGAAACTCTACCAACTCAAATAGACTACGGACTTGGATTGCACCTCACGGCTTAGAAAATTCCCAACGGTTCACCGTATGGCTCCTCAACTCGGTATGCCCTAGGATGAGTCCTAGATGCTATGTCCAATAGACTCCTTGTGTCCAACTCACACCACCATTGTGACTTTCCTAGCTCACGCATTGGCACACACACCACACCAAACTTGTATCACCAAGGGTACAACCCTGTTGTACCGCACTCAGACTGGGTCTAGTGCTCCTTGAGCACACTATTCACTTCAAGCCCCTTACATTTGCCTGCGGCGTATAGCTATGCAACCTAAAATGGTCACCTAGACTTTGGGCCCCATTTATTTAATTTGTCAACATCAACTTTCTGAATCAATGATTGTCGCATTTTCAAATCAAATTTCTTAGTCAATTCATAACTATTTCAAATGTTTCAATTTTCCTAAGGTTTGAATGCTTCATTAATTTTATTTAATCAAAAATAAATCCTTTTAATAAATAAAATAATGTTATTTAATTGAAGTTAATATTACTTAAATAAAATGATGCTATTTAATTAAATCTATTTTTAATTAAATAATTTTATTTTATTTTATTAATATTCATTTCTAAATTACATAATCTTATTTTATTTTATTAAAAGATATTATCATCTTAAATTAAATTAAAATAAATGAAATATCCTCTCAAGAATATCCTGTGATGAAAAATAAATCGGTTAAAGGGAAATAAACTAAAAGAATTCCAATCAAGATTTGTTTCTATTTTTCTATTTATCCCACATTAGCCAGTTGCCTTCAATTCTACTTTTGCCTATAAAATGAGCCTCTCATTCTCATTTCAAAAAGATCACGAATTTTTACATCGGACTTATGCTACAAATTTGAATTTTATCATTTGAGATTACATTAGTTTGATTATATAAGCATCTTATTTTTAGAGCATATAGTTTAATATTACATTTTAGCTTAATCTTCATAGTAGATTAATTTGCAAAATAATTCATTTATGACATTGCATGTAGATTAAGTTTCATTTCAATAAATTAGTTTGGTTTATTACATTTTACAGGCATTTAGATTAGTTTTCATTGTTGCATTGCAAGAACAGGATTCATGGAGATTGGCATTCTTGCTTCTCCTCTTTGAATCTCTCGTTCCGAGATTGTATTTGCAGGGGTAACAGGGTTAATCTGAGGGCCACAATATCAATCCCTGCTCTTCTTGGATAGAGAGCTGTGAATCGATTTGCAATGACTCATTATTGAGTATCCTTGCATGTAAGGATTCACAGAAGTATAACATATTTTCAGTTATACATTTTGAAGCCCTTATGGATTGAAGAAGCCCATGAGAGACTCCTCATTTGGATGACATGGGAGGTGGCATTTTATAATGGCTTGAACCTTTTAGGTCTACTTCTATTTCCTTTTAGGCTGAGTAGTGAATCCCAATAATTTTCGGAAGTAACACCAAATGCACTTTTTGGGTTTAATCTTAGTTGAAATTGTTCCAAAATAGATCCTAGAATCCACTTCTAAATCAAGCCAAATGTGTTCCTCTTCTCTTAGACTTAGCAGTGTCATCCACATAATCTTCCCATGTTACTTATGCATCATGTCATGGAAGATGGATTTGTCATAGCTCTTTAGTAGTAGCTCCTGCATTTTCAATCCAAAGGGCATGACATTCAATAATAAGTACCCAGGGCACATGTGAATCGCGATCTTTCTTGATCCTTAGGAACTATCCTTGATCTGATTATACCCAGAAAAACCATCCATCAAAGAATGATATATCTAGCAGCACATCATGTCACTATCATGTCTATGTTAGGAAGTGGGAAATCATCCTTTGGGCATTAACATTAAGATCTCTAAAGTATGTGCAGATTCAAATGGTTTTATCAGGTTTAGAAATAGGTACAATGTTGGAAATCCAGTCAGCATAGTCTATGGCTCTAATGAATCCTGCACCAAGGAGCTTTTCTAATTCAACTTTCACTAAAAGAGCTATATGAGGGTGCATTTTTCTCAACTTCTGTTTGACTAGTTTCACACCTGGAGCTATGGACAAATGATGCATAATGAGATTAGTGTCCAACCCTGGCATGTCTGAGTATGTCCATGCAAAGTTAATTTCCTTCTTTTAGAGGAACTCGGTATAGGCTTTCTTTTCTTCAGGTGATAAAGATTTAGCTAAGTGTACAATTTTTTGAACTTCCTCTGTGCCCAAATTAACAGCTTCTGTAGGTTCAACCAATACTGATGATCTATCCTGGAAATAGCTTGGGAGACTATCAAGTACCTCATCATTATAGGTGCCTGCAGGAGGATTTTTACCTTTGGATCGTCTTTATTTTACTTTTTTGGTTGACACGCCACATAGTGGTTTTAAGCCATCAGAACTCTTATTATTTTTCTTTTCTTTTTATCTTGTGACTAAGGTACTTGATGTGAGACATCTCTTGGTAAATTTGGTTCAGCAGTGGAAGAGACTACAAGTTCAATGGCATTTAGATAGCAGGTGATCTCATAGTCATTTTGAAATGTCAAGAGTTGAGGCTCTTGGTAACGTTGAGACCAATCAATAAGGTTAGGGTGAACAAGGGGTAGGTTGATGACCGGTTCAAGATTAAGGATATAGGTGATGTCATCTCTGGTGACTGTAGAATTGGAATCTGTCAAGTTTCCCTCTAAAGTGTCTAAATCAGAATTTATCCTAGCAAGCGAAGAATCGTCTACTAATGCGACATGTGGGTTCCAATCTTCTAATCTAACACATGACTTGTCAGTTACATCAGGTTGAGAACTATAAGCATGGACAACGTCCATATCCAAGTCAACTGTTGCATCTGAGAGTGAATCCCATTCAAACTCATGAGAGTCTATTTCTGAATTATTGTTGGAGCCTCGTGATGTAGAAGCCTCAAGATTTGGAAGAGGCTCCTCTCCTCTAGCAATTTGCTCAATCACAAAATTATCTAAATTATCACCATCCATTGCAGCTGGGATGGAGACACTATCCATAGTCAATCTTGCATTCATACAGTCACTATCTATTGCAAATGAGATAGGAGGACTATCTTCCCAAAGGAGATTTGTTGAAGGTATCCAATCATCTGTTATGTCTTGTTGATTGGTCAAATCTGGTACATATTATGTGTCATCTTTACTATCCCGCCTATCAAAAATGGGGACAGTGCATTTATTGTTGTTCATAAAGCCTAGGCCAACCGGTTTCTTAGACTTACATGCAAAAAAATCATGATTGACTGGTTCGGCTCTAGCATCTAACCTATGACTAAGAGGGCCATATCCTGGATAACCCATCTTCTTGACAAAAGTATATCCTCCCATAGTACTTAGGAGAGGGGGAGAAATTTTCATTGTGCTGGTATTTCTCCTCTTTGTATATCCAATCTCGAATAGCTACTTCCTCTTTTTCATCTTGTATTGGTACTGAGGATTCAACAAACTTGTCAAATATTGTCATTGCTGAAGATGATGGTTTCATCTCCTATGAAGGCTTTCCATATGTCCTAGGGGAAACAGGCATCTTTGTAAAAGAGTCAAGTTGATACCCCCATGCCAAGGTCTACTGACTTAAATTTGTTTTGACAGTCTGCTAAAGTTGTTTCATAATCCTCTGCTGCTCGGTTAAGAGGGACATGAACATTAGTTGAGATTGAGTTAATTGATAAGGTGTTATCCCTTGGTATGCAAATTTCTGTTCCATTGTAGGGGAACTTAACACACTGGTGGTAGGTAGACGACACTGCCTGCATATCATGAATCCATGGTCTACCCAGTAAAATGTTGTATGCAAGGGGTCAGTATCAACAATTTCAAACAAGATATCTTTTTCAACTGGGCCAATCCTGACAGGAAGGACAGCCAATCCCTTAGAACTTCGTTCTGCCTCATCATAGGCCTTTATGGTGATCTTCTTTCTAGTGTCGATCACTTGCTCTGAATAGCCCAAAGTTTTTAACAAATTCAAAGTACAGATATTTAACCCGGCACCCCCATCAATCAACACGCGCCTGACACGGGTTTTATGAATCATGACTTCAATGTGAAGGGCAAGATTGTGTGGATGGCTTAGGGATTTGTCATCATCTTCAGAGAAAGAAAGGTAATGTGGGATAGTAATGTGATTCACCATGCCTTGGAATTGGTCTATATCAATGTTGTTGGGGACATTTGATGTGCGCAAAGCGTCCTCAAGGATCTGCTTATGCCTAGGGGACAACTCTAGAAGCTCTAAGATTGAGATATGTGCTGGAGTTTTCTGTAACTAATCTACAAGATTGTAGTTTGGTTTGAGAGCAGTGGCGGACTTTATAGTGACATTCTTGGATGCCACTTGCTTGGATTTGTTGGATGGACCTGAACTAGGCCCTCTGGGAATAATAGGGGCTTGACTCCTGGTAACAACATTAAGGGCTTGGGAAGATAACCTAGAATGAGGACCTCTCAGCACCACAACAGGTTGGTTGTCAAAAATAGGGGGAGAGTCATAACCATGCGGGTCTTTACTCCTTATCATATTAACACTTGGCTCCACAACTTCAAGTATGTTTATCACATTTTCTGCCGTTGTATAGGTGTAGTTGATTGCAGCTTTTCCATTCTGTGATTTAGAGGTTTCCCCCTTGTCGTAATTAGGCAAAGGTTCCTTAAAAGCCTTATGATCAGCATTGGTATTTAGGCCATCAACTTGAAGCTTTCCACTTTCTATAAAATCTTGGATGATATGTTTTAATTTCCAACAGTTTTCAACAGTATGGCCGGGGCCATTATGAAATTTACAGAATGCCTTGTCATCCCACCAATGTGGCTTAGGATCTGGAATGTGAAATTTTGCGGGATCCTGAGGATGTGCCAAGTTGTTAGCAATGAGAGTTTTGAGAATATCCTCATATGTGTCACCCAATTTGGTAAATTGCCGCTTATGGTTTTTGGGCCTTTCCTGATATCTTGGTTTACTTTCTTGTTGTGGAGGTGCATTAAGCTTCATTGCTTGCACAACCTTAGTCAAATTAAGAACACTTTGATCTCTTGATTGGGAAGAATCCACAACTCCATCATTGACAACTTGTTTGTTTTTGTTCCAATTGTTGTTCTTCCCTTTATCCCTATTGTTGTGTTGACCATTGTTGGTATTATTGTTATGTCTGGTCAAAATGCCTTGTTCTTTTAGAACATCCTCGATGCGGCATGCAGTTTCAATCATGGTATCAAAGGAAGTGAAGACTATCTTTTTGATCTCATATCTCATTTCAGGCACCAAATTACTAACAAGTATGTCAATCTTTTCATCCTCATGGATGGTCCTAGGATACCGAGAGCATTGTCTCCTCCACCTTTGCAAGAGAGTAGCAAAAGGAGTTCCCCACGATTTTGTTTCAAGTTGCATAGGTCCAACATAGTAACAGGTCTTGACAGATTATATGCGAAGTGTTGAGCGAATCTATGAACAAGTTCTCTAAAAGTCTTGACAGGAGGAGTGATATTGGTAAACCATTCCATTGCTTGTCCTTTAAGACTCCTAGGGAACAACCTCATCAAATAGGAGTCATCCTGATGGAATTCAAATCTCATAGTATAGAACTGACGCACATGGTCGTGTGGATCACCACTACCATCATATTTATCGTATTGTGGGAATTCCACCCTCTTTGGAAAATATTTCATACTCACACTCTTGTCAAATGGATTAGGACAAATTGAGTCTAGTGAGAATGAGCTCTTAGGTTGCATCATTTTCTCCATGATTTGCTTCATTTGGCGGATTTCTTCCTCTTGAGAGGGATTTTGCTTTTGTATTTTGTTGTCCACATCAAAATTATAAGGGACTCTGGCACCCTTGTTGATTAGACTTTCCAAGAACTTATCTTTGTTTTGTTCCAAATACCTCTCCACATACTATTGGAAGATAGGCTCTTGTTGTATTCGCATGAAGTCTTGAGTATCAAAATCATAATGTGAGCTACCACCTCCATGTTGGGAACCGGGATGTACATGTTGGGAGTGTGGTCTTGAATTTCTGAGAGGAGTTTGCCTCCTATAGTGAGCATACTGAGAGGCCCTTCTTCCTCTAGGACTAGGAGATCTAGAAGGGGTCCTTGACCGCCTTCTACTTCTTGGTGTTATGGAAGGGGTGGAGGGAGGAGAATTATGTCCACTGTTAGCACCCCTTGTATTGTATTGTTTGTTTAATTGGTGGGCTAACTGCCTATCTTGCTCCTCTTGAGCAAGTTTCCTTTGTACTTCCAATAAAGCTTGGCTCTCTTCCTCAAGTTGTCTAAACTTTTCTTGCTTTGCAGCTTGTTCATCTAGAAAGGCTTTCTTTTCGCATTCAATTCTTTTGAGCCTATCACTTGTGAACCTTGAGGTATGTTGAAGTGGTGAGCTTGGTCTAGACTGTTTGAACAAGTCATTGTTATATGTTGTATTGACATGAGCATCACGAGGTTCATTATCTTAGTCTTCATGTTGTGACCATTGTTCTTGGTGAGCTCGTCTCTTATACCTTTCATCCCATTGATGGGCATCCAAATATCTTGTATTAATGAGGGGTGAACCAGGTTGATCATCATGAGAAGAATTTCCAAATATCATGTTGTTTCTGTGTTGTTCATAGATATCATCAAGATTTTGATCCATGGCTTCCCTCTCCTGTCGAGTGACAGTATAACTCATATCCATACCTGAGTGGGAAGGTGTTGAGGGGGTACTCAAGTCACTAAAATGGCTCTTTAGGTCAAAATAGGTTTCAGACTGACTCCTAGGTGACTGATCAAATATTGGTTCCTTTTCCTTTCTCTTTTGACGAGTCTGAACTGGGGGTAGTTGGTTAAAGACTATCGAAATTAAGCTTTCCTTGGCTCACTTGATATCTTGTTGTGGCCCGACATGAAAGGGAGGAGTTAGAATAAACGGACAATGAATTCTAAGAAGCGTCGATACCGGAGACTAGGATAGTAAAGTTTTCTCTTGTCAGAGAGATGGTGAAATAGAAGTACATTTGCAAATAGGTGCAAACCAACAGCATATAGAGGTGCTCAATTCTTGGGTGAACACCCTAGCACATATGGATCGGGAGGATGGCTTACACAAAATTAATGCTTGAGTTTGAATTGTATGAAAATGGGTGGACAAGGAGACTACTAGCACTCTCCAAGTGTGTTATCAAAGAGTCTAAAAATTTATCTATTTGACAGGAACAATTCCTAATTTGCCAATCTCAAGCAAAATCGCTTATGAGATCAAGGATCACTAATTCAAAAGGTCAAGGACACATAAACCCTAAATACAGAATAGGTCTCTAAAACTGGGACAAGTCACCTAATCGAAGAACTCAATATTTCAGTTTGTTGTTTGTTTGCAAAGATTAAGCAAGTATATCCACAGATTTTGATCAAGCACATAGGTTTCAATTAGACAAGTTGTGATACAAAAAGTAGTTGATAACAGATCTATCAAGGACAAAGCAACTTGATAGTATCGGGGGAGTCTTGTTTGAAGATGTTTGGACAATGTTTAAGACTCAAAAACAAACACATAGCTATCCCTACCAAAGAAAATGGTGAGAAGTCAAAACCTTTGCCCTATTGCTTATGCGCATACGTGCACCTCACACAGCCGTGTCACCCCCTAGAGGGCGCCCGTGTTTTTGGTGTTTCCAAGGACTCAACAGTGTACGTTTAAAGGTTACCCTTGTAGCAGGGGCCAGTGTCGCAACCACCTCCAAACGTCCAAGTGTATGCCTATGATGGGAATCTGTGTATGATCAACATACGGAGAGATTCTTCCCCCTCCTTGTGCAAAGATTATGACTCCTTTCGGAGGTGAACAGGGTAGGCAACTAACTAAGAGGTTTTTACTTGGCTTCCATTCACAATAGCTTTCGATGCCTCTGATACAAATCTTGGGCCTCGCAGCCACACCAACACCTGAAAATCACACACACTTAAGCGGGGCTCGGGCTTGGCCGCTCGATTACCCAATAAGCGAGCTTTTCCGCGATGATCGTCAAGTCATGGAAAAAGAAGTTACTACTCAGTCTTGGAAGGTCTTTAGGCTCAACAAGGCGTTCTTTATTATAGTGAGGTGGAATCCGCCCGTGATAGGTGTGTACTCACTTGGAGTGCGTTCGGAGGGTTCAACCCGTGAGGAGCCCTCTAAAGGTGACACTGGACATGGCTCGGATTTGGGTTTCTGATTTTCTGATTCTCCCAAAAGGAGAAGAGCATACTTCTCTAGCCCGTCTCTTTACCCAAACACGCTAAACAACCTTAATCACCGAGCTAGTTTCACTTCACCAAATCCACACACTTTTGGGTTTCTGATTCTCTCAATGAGAGAAGAGCATAATCCCCTGACGAGTGAAAGTGCTAAAGATTCACTACCTTGCTCCACTCCCTAAGAGTTTGTCATATTAGTAAGATCATCAGGAGCCTGGATTTGTCCATAGTCATCACCTCCATGTAA